>PVIU01011371.1:0-65172 GCA_004026605.1 Ondatra zibethicus | reverse complement strand
TCTTGCTCCAATCAACCCCCAATAAAAGTTGTTAGGAAATTTTCAGAGAGAAATCTCTCAGAATTGCATGACTGCATCCACTTTTTTTGCTTGGAGATAAAATGGATGCATTTTATTGCCTATTAACTTTATACTCAGTGTGCTTTAAAGAGAAATAAAAACTTTCTGAATACTTATAGAACTGAAGAACTCAAATGAAAAGAAGGCCAGGCCATTTTTAGAGCAATGCATATGGAAGATTCCAGAACATAAAGACTTGTTTCTTTAAAGATGTGTATTTTGTCAATTCAGTTCTGCCTACCCATGGTGACTTACATCTTATAGAAAACATTATGAGGCTTCAAAATAATTTCCCCAAAGGGGAGGGATTTGATACGCTAAGACAACAGGATCCTAGGAACAACTATAGGTTTTCTTTGCATTATCCTAAAAAAAAATTGCCCACCACCTCCAGCAAACACCACCATTCCTTTCTATCCCTGTAGCCTTCATGTGTTGCTTCAAGACCTTTCCAGGTTAAGTCTCTATAGAGGGGACTCATGGTGGAGACATGGAAGGATGTGAGTTCACTTCCTCTTAATACTAATGGCCCCAGGAGCCAGCTGAGTTGGGTCACAGGACTGAGTTTGTTTGTGGGATTGGCTACAGGGACTGGGCTTCAGAGAGCCACAGGCATGGATCCAGTGGGGTAGTACCTGCTGCGTCTGCTCTACTCAACTTGACTGTTGCTTTACATCAGCAGGGGCAGCACATAGCCACTCAATCTGAGAAATGAACTGGCAACCTCTGGAGAACAGGAAGTGCTCCTAACTACTGAGCTATCTCTCTAGCATCTCAATGTTTTCTGTAAATAAGGCTTTGCTTTTGCACTTGCTGATGGTTTTGCATTTGCTTTTGATGATTGGTTTGACACAGTGTATAGGGTACCATAAGCCACAAACCTCAGTGAAAGAAGTAACAAGGAAACCACAGCAAAAAGTTTACTAGGAAATATATTCAACATTACATAATATTCCATTATCTTTGGACACATCATCAAGAGAAGATCTTCCTTCAAAAAGCTCTCACAAGAAAGCATATAGGATATTCTTGCCAGTAAACATGCCATCACAGAAATAGAACTATAAGGAAGCAAGGCAATGTGACTATCGCTAAAGTTTATAACTGCCAGACAACAGTGTCCACAGATACTAGGGTGGATAAAATACTGGATCAAGAACTCAAAAGCATCAGTGAGTTTCAAAAAGTAAAGAGGAGCAAATGACTATCAGGAAAGGCAGGAAGGATACGAAGGAGGCCAGTAAAAAGAGAGAGGTTTTGAAATGGCAAGCAAATACTCAAGATGAAAAGTTTATAAAGCAAATTATGCAATTTTGTGCAAAACCTCTCCAACAGAATGGGATAAGCAGAATAATTAATCTTAGGGCTTGAAGACAAGGTTCATAAATTGGAGCACTTAGACAATACTGATACAAAAATTAATTATGAACATAAGTCGCAAGGACTCAAGAATATGAGCAGGAGACATTACTTAACACATTTAAGTGTAGAACAAGTACCAAAGTATAGGCTACAGGCATAGAAAACCTACTCATGGAACTACAGAACATTTCCTATATTTGGGGAAAGATATGTCATCCAGGTATCAGAAGCATCTAGAATTCCAGACAGAGAAGGCCATAAATGATCCTGTCATAATATATAGGTAAAATGACAAGAGAATATAACAAAAATATACATTGAAACTTTAAGAGGAAACAAAACCAAACTTGTTAACAGAGAACACTAAACAGAAACTATAAACTACAAGAGCTCGTGGGGTGATGTATCTCAATGCCTAAAATAAAACAAACAAATCTATTAACACAGAGGCTATCTCTAGCAATGCTCTCCTGCGCAATCAAGGAAAACAAAGAACTTCTAAACAACATACACTAAAAGAATTTGTGATCCCTAAAGTAGCCTTGCAGAGGATATTTGAAGGCATTCCACACAGAAGATAAATACCATCACAGCGTATAAGAAAAAGGAATTCTCACCAGAAAAGTAGATAAACAAAAATCAGGAAAATGTCAGATATTTCCTACACACCTGGTGATTTTAACTGTGACTGAAAATGGTCTTAACACTCCAAAGGTGGGGGGTGCTGTAGCTAATTAGATCAAAAACAAGGCTGAACATTTCACTGCCAGCAAGAAACAACTCACCAACAAAGACCTGCAGAGACAGAAAGCCATGTGGCACATTCCAATGCAAGCCAATGGGACCTGGAAGCAGCAGAAGCAGCAATACTTGTATCCAACAAGGCAGATGTTGAGATAAAATTACTGAGGAGACTAAGAAGGTCACTATATATTAGCATAGGGAACGATAGAAGAAGGTATAAAGACTAGAAAACCATACAAGCAAATGCCCATGCATTCAGTTTCATAATACAAACACTATGGGACATAAACAGACAGAGAGATGTGGAAACAAGACTAGGATGTGACTTGCACTGCACTGTATCATTAAAACAAAGGTGGTGTAGGAGGTCCTAGTGCCCATATTCCCAAATATTGTTTATAAATGTTCTTTAAATTTAAATTTAAAGGGGGAGATGATATAGATATGGATAATTTGCATTGGTATGGATTTTGCTTTAATGATATAAATTTAAGGTCAATTTTGTTATATATATATATATTTCTGCTCTTGATTAAGGTATTATGATTATGTAGTTCATTTAAAAATGTAATATATAATTAAAAATATAGGTTGTTAATGGATAATCATCTATAATAGTCAAGTTTATAGTCATGTTAATTAGATTTTCTAGATGTACATAGATATATTTCAGATAGGCATTCTTCATATCTTTCAAAGATGACAAAATATGGCATTTAATGTTTTAATAACTTAGGGCTTTTCATGACAATGAAACACATCTGCTCCTGGCACCACCAATCTACTTCAAGAGAAAGATGGACATCAAAGAGACTCCTTATGGAATTTACTAGCCATTTGGACAAAAAACTGTTCTTGCCTGGACTGCTTAACTGGACACAAAAAACCCACAGAGGACTACTAAACTTACCTAAAGATGAGATGATCCTTCAGGGTTCCTGCTTCATAAAAAAATATACAAGACATTCTACGAAAATACAAAAAAAGTAACTAAACTGTCTTGAAAATTTCCTACTTCATAAAAATGTCTACTAGATACTATGGGCCTATAGACTAAAAATAAATGCCCCAACGGTACAAAAAAACTTTGGATGACTGTCCAGGAAACGAGATGTCTCTGTCACTTCTAGAATTTTAAAAGTCACTTACTTCTCGTTTATTTAGGTAATATTATATCCTTCTGGAGTCTTTGATAAAATTAAAAAATAAATAGTTATAATTATAGTTTTCCATTATTATAATAAAAAATAAATTAGATCTAAATATGATAACTATAATTCTTACTTGATAACTGTTTTGTTATATATAATTTTACTATGTTAAAATTAAAGCCTTCCTTTTGGTTTAAACAGAAAAAGGGGAAATGGTATAGGAGGTTCTTCTGTATTTCTGTTGCTTTCATTGGTTAAATAAAGAGACTGCCTTGGCCTTTTGATAGGGCAGCCCTTAGGTGGGTGGAGTAGACAGAACGGAATTCTGGGATAAAAAGGCAGAGTCAGGGAGAGTCACCTGCCATGAAGCCTACCAGGTCAGACACACTGAATCTTTTCTGGTAAGCCATGACTTGTGGTGACACACAGATTATTAGAAATATGTAAGAGTTAGCCAATAAGAGGCTAGAACTAATGGGCCAGGCAGTATTTCAATAAATACAGTTTTTGTGTAATTATTTCGGCGGCTGAGAGCCGGCGCCTCTTGCAACAGAAAGGTAAAGCTAAAACAGGAACAATCATAAACACTCAAGTTGATTAATTACACCGTGGTTTAATAGCCATCCATAAACATCACAATCAAAAATGCACAACATTCTTTTCATCAGTAGATGGAACAGTCTCCAAAAGAAATAATATTCTAGAAGACAAAAAAGTCTTTTTTAATTTTAAACATAATCCTTTATTGATCCTTTGGAAATTCCACACCATGCACCCCAATCCCACTTACCTCCCAATTCCTCCATATCTGTCCCTTACCCCTGCAGTATGCTGCCAAATTAATTTAAACAAAACAAAACAAATAAAAAATCCATCTTGATCCTCCATCTTTCCAACACTTCTTCATTCATTTTAGTTGCATTAGGAGCTGAGGTGTGTCATGCAGTAGAGCCCTTTTGTCCAACAAGCCCCACCTGCAAATTGTTCATTGCAATGAGTTGTTGGTCTGGTACAAGGCCTCTGTGTTTGGTATACCATCATCACTGGTCCCTCATCCAAACTTCCCTCTGATATCCTGTTGTTGCCTGAGTCATGGAGATTCTGCAGTTATCATTACACAGGACCAGTCCCTTCACGCACTTCAGCAGGTCACAGATAGGGCAGTTGTTAGGGTGGCCCAACCCAAGGCCCAGGAGCTGAGCCATTGGGACCACCCCCTCAGTCAAGGCTCAGAGCCAGCTCTCCTAGGCCCATGCCATCGGGGTCAGCTCTCCCATGCCTCCTGTAAGGGGTGGAGCTACCTCTCCCAAGTGCTGGGCTCAGCTCTCCCATTGCCGGGAGGCTGGTGCCAGCTCTTTTGCTACAGTGTCCAGTGAGGGGCAGGACCAGCTATCCGGGCAACAGTGAGGATCAGGACTGGCTCAGCATTGCTCTCAGATTCCAACAGGCATGTTTCTTATGACTGCCTGTTGTAATACAAGTCATGGATATCAGCCTCGACCCTGGCTGCTGTTGGGCCACTATGGTTCCAGGGAGCAGTGTAGACCCTATAGCAGCATGGCCCCTATGACAGTGTGGCTCTTGGACACAATCATGGTCCCAGGTAGTGGCCCAGAGCCCTGGAATCAGCATTGTCTTGATAGTATCAGGAGTCAAGAGCATCAACAGACCCTGGCTGCAGTAGGGTCATGGACACAAATGTATAGCCCTCGGCAGCAGCTCTGACCCAGCGGCAGCATGGCCCTTGGACACCAACACAGGCGCACAGGACACGGTCTAGATTGCAGGTATTCATGCGGCCTTTGGTGGCACCACAGGTCACAGACATCACAGACTCCGATTGTGGTAGGACCACAGACCGAGACATGATCCAATTAAACAATGGTAATACAAATTCACAGCATCTTAAAGAAGAACATATGTCAGGATCAACATGTTCTCATCCCTATAGTGCAAGGATAGTACAATATATGTGAAGCACTAACACAGTATAATCCACTCACTCATGTGTGACATAGTACAGTCCACTCACAGATGTATAACACACTGACACAATATAGTCCACTCACAGATATGTGACACACTCACACAGTATAGTCCACTCACAGATGTGTGACACACTGACACAGTATAGTCCGCTCACAGATGTGTAAAGCACTGACACAGTATAGTCCACTCACAGATGTGTGACACACTGACACAGTATAGTCCGCTCACAGATGTGTAACACACTGACACAGTATAGTCCACTCACAGATGTATAAAGCACTGACACAGTATAGTCCACTCACAGATATGTGACACACTGACACAGTATAGTCCACTCACAGATGTGTAAAGCACTATCATAGTATAATCCATTGATAAAAATAACATGGTCATCTCAACACATACAGGAAATGGATTTGAAAATCAATCAGCATCCCTTCATGATACAAGCCTTAATACAAGGACCAAGTTGTGGAAGGATTGAGCCCCAATACAATAAAGTCTGCATATGTCAAGGTGAGAGTCCATGTCCTGTCGAAGAGAGGAAACATGAATGCATTTCCTGTAAAGGCAAGGATGAGACAAGGGTATTCACTGTTACAAGGGATGGTCATTATAATTGTTTAAATTTCAGCAAGATCAATAAAGCAAGAGAGATAAATGTGAGTAATGCACCTGTGGTAAGAAGAAGTAAAATCATCCCACATTTCAAAAGTTAAGATTCTATATTAGAAACCCCAATGCTCCACCAGAAGGCGGCTTTCAGACTGGACAAACAAATTCAGCAAAGTAGCAGGATATTGCACAGATACAGAAAGATCAATGGTTCTTTTATGTGACAAAAATGAACGTGCTGAGGAAGAAATCAGGAAAGCAATACCATTTATCATAGCCTCAAAAAAATGCCCAGAAATAAACTTAGCTGAGGAGGTTAAAGACCTTGGTAAAGAAGAGTATGACCTGCTGCCCCAGCACTGACTGCTTCACTTTCCAGAGAATAAACTGGGCAGAACTGGAGAGCAGTTATCTTACAACATAGGAGAAAGCAGGAAAATAAAAGCCTAATTACACAAGGCCTAGAAAGTCAAATTCAGGAAATTTACACTATTTTCTGTACCAGGTGCTTCCCAGATGGTGAGACAGACAGACAGAAGAGCAGCAGACCCAGAGGACCAGGAAGGGATGGAGCCAAGCAAAACAACACCAAACAGAATTAAAAGCATCGTCAAATCTAGACCCAGGCATAAAGACATGTGCAAAGTCACCAGACAGGAATCTTGGGGTCCACATACCACACAGCTGATGAAAAACCCTCTCCTCCATTTTACCTAGAAAGGTGGTTTTGAGGGCTCAAGAGAATGCTGCTGATATTGGTCTCAAGTTACCAACCCAAACAGTCAACAAAGGAGAAGCAAGAGAGAGCAGAGACGGGCTCTGTAACTATACTCAGGTGAGTGAGCCCACGGAGACAGATATTCATCCATGTGCAATTTGGAGGTTGGCTGCAGGCAGTTCTGTCCTGCATTTTCTCACCTATACCCACAGGCTTTTCAAAGTAGCATGGGTTGGCCTGGGCCTTGAGTTCTTGCCTCAACTTCTCAAGTGCTGGAACTGACTTAGATCATGGGATTGAATTCTTTTTCCTTTTCTGTGTTCATTCTACCTTTACCTGGAAACGTGTTAGCGCCTCCCTCCTAGAGATTCTCCCTCCAGTTTACCTTTCCGCTTATGTTTTCACTCTAATACACTATTTGCCCGGAGTAATTTATTTTCTTTTCATTCCTACACTTCGGTAACTAAGCTGCCACCACATACAGCACCCCCTTGTTCCTTTGTTCACTAAATCTTACTGGAGTTGAAGGGATGGCTGTTTTAACTTTTATCTTAAAGTGTGTGTGTGTGATAAAGAGAGAGAGAGACACAGAGAGTTTGAATGTGTGACCAGAATGGTGGCAGAAGAGGGTGTTGTATCTCCTGAAATTAGAGTTACATACAGTTGTGAGTTGCTTGATGCATATGATGAGAGCTAAACTCAGGTCCACTGGAAGAACAGCAAGCACTCTCCCTACAGAGCCACCTCTTCACCACTGGGTGGCTGTTTTTGATGAGCTGTGTCTTTAATGCTCATAATGAGTCTATCTATCATTGTGGCTGCTCCTGTATTTACTGTCCTGCTCTGGGGGTTGTGTTGGACACTACGCTTGTTACTCTGAACATGACAGCTAAGGCTTTAGCTACTGACCTCAGTCCTGCGAGGTGAAAGGACACCTCAAACACAGTAGAAAACACACACTCAAACATTGCGAATACTTTAGCCAAATGGATGCATGATTATAACTAACACAACTATCTAATCCCAGGAGTTCAAGTCCCATCTAGAAGAGCATGAAATATTAAGGCAGCATGACTCTTCTGAAAAATTGCTAATGCTATAATAACAGGTTCTACTAAGAGTGAATTAAATACATTTCCAGCAAAATAATTAAAGCAATGATTATAATAACAGTCAACAAAATCAAAGAGGATGAAAAGTCCTGACTGAATTAAAAGAGTAAAAATCATAAGTGAAATAAGGAAGTCAATGCAGGACATTACCAGTGATCACTAAAGAGAAAGCAATTGTGAAAAAAATTGAAAATTTGGAGTAAACCCCAACGAGTCAAACAAACTCACTAGTGAGTGCACCCATTGGTCAAGTGGAAGACAGAAAATTATATATTGAAGAAAGACAAAGGGGATGAATCAGAACATTAAGACAATAATAAAGATGTGATAATAAAAAACATGAAGAGAATATTTTATATCTATGGGACATCATTCAGAACTGAAATTTATCAATCATGAGCATTCAAGAAGTACAAACTAAAGGCACTGAAAATATAGCCCATAAAACCATAATGAGAAATTTCTCAAATCCAGAGACAGAGATGGCTATCCAGACAGAGAAGACATTTAAGACACGAAAGAGGAAAGAGTGGGGATAGCCTCCCCATGGAATGCTGGAGTGGAAATCTTACTAGAAGAATAAATAAAGAATGTTGAAGCTAAGAGGAAAAATCCCCAAGTCCCACGCACAAGGGCAAAACCATCAGGACATCTGACTTCTTAAGATAAACTCCCAATGTCAGGAGTACATGCAATGGTGTCCCTCAAGCACTGGAAGTCAACAATTACTGGTCCAGATTATGCATCTGGTACTGCTCCCTTTTGGTGAAAGGAAAACTTTCACCATGAAAACAAACTGAGAACTCCTAACACTAAACCAGAAGTAGAGGCAATAGTTTAATGAATCTTCTTCACTGAAAGATAAATACATCTGTAAGGCCACAGGAAAAAATAAACTATGCTAGAGCAGCAAGTAAGAGATTCAGAATTAAGAAACATTATACTATAAAAATATCTAATGATAGAAATTATTGCATATGCCTTAAAAATAATCCTGAACATTAATGGTGGCAATTCTACCACCAGAAAACAGACTGGGAGATTTGATTTATAAACACATGACTTCTATTTGTCACCCGCAAGAAAGGCACATCACTGACAAAGATGAGCACAACCTGAGAGGGAAAGAAGGAAGATGGCATCACAGGCAAATGGAACGAGACAGAAAGTAGATGTCCCTATACAAACGTCTGATGGAAGGGACTTCAAGTCAACTCAGTCAGAAAAGATTATTCGTAAAGGTAACTTCATGTAGATTTAAGTAATAATCCATCAAAAGAATAAAAGGGGGGATTAGAGAGATGGCTCAGTGGGTAAGGGTTTGTACTGTTCTTCCAGAAGACCTGAGTTATGATGTGGGATTCCCCTCATTATGCTGTGAATACCATTGGTTAACAAAGAAACAGTCTTGGGCCTGTGCAGGGAATAGAGATAGGCAGGGGACACTAAACTGAATGCTGGGAGGAAGAAGGCAGAGTCAGTGAGAAGCCTTGTAGCCCCGCCAGATCATAGCATGTAATCTAACATATTTATTTTGTAGATAAAAAAAAACCTCCTGACAGTTCCATGGGGCCATAGAACATGACGTAGGATACACAGTTTCAGTTCCCATCCGGGCTGACTGGACCCTGTGCTTTCCTGTACTGTGTGCATTTCCCTAGATCACAAGAACTCTGTGTCTACCAAAGGGACCTGTTTCTGCCTGCTCTCCTCTTATATGCTGTGATGGCCTTCATTAAAATAATGCTAGAGAGATCTAAAGTCATTTAGAAACACAAACCAGCTCATAATACTGTCTGCAAAATCCCAGTTCAAACTCACTGTCTTCTAAGCAACTCTTACTTTAAAAAAATAAGAAATTTCTGTGACAAAAACTCCAGCCTCTCCCAAGGGACTTCCTCAGTTACACAAGGGTAGTGACACTCCTTATTTGTATCACCTTTTGGTTGGGTTACCAGGCAGCAACATGCCCCCAAACAGTATATCTCTCTCTACTCCTTTTGATGGTATTTTTGGTTTTCTATTTATAGCTTGAATTTATTACATTTGTTGCAAAGGATACTCTTTTGGAAATCACTTCAAATCTTACACAGGAAAATCCAGTGTGCATAAATTGTGCAGAAGCCAAAATAATTTATAAACATTTAGTTGTGCGTATGAATTTGAGTACCATGAAAGTTTAAATATTTGGTTAGTTCTATATTCATGTTTCTTATCCATGTCAAACCAAAATACAATATAAAACTATGGTGCTTTTCCATGGGTGATGTTTTCATGACTGTGAAGGACATGTTACACTGGTACCACGTGTGTCCTATATGTTTCCATGAGGAATTTGGCCTTTTCTCCTGAGTGCCTCCAGCTTCACTTCTGTAGCTATAATGAAATACACTGTCCAGAAGAAACTGAGGGTAAAAAGGGTTTGTTGGGTTTATAATCCCAAGTCACAGTCCATCATTTTAAGGGGCAGTCACTTAGGTAGTGAGTCACAGTACATCTGCAGTCAAGAGCAGAGACAGGATATAGGCGCCCTTACTTTCTTGTTCACTGGCTTGTGTTCAGTCAGTTTTCTTTACTTTTAAACTGTTCAAGACTCTCTGCCTTGGGAATGGTGATGGTCACAATAGGCTGGGTCTTCCTATGACAATTAGCAGCCAAGACAACGCTTCATAAATATGCCCCTAGGCCAACCTTACCGAGGGAATTCCTCACTAAGAGTCTCTTTCCAGGCCATTCCAGATTGTTCCAACAGTGAAGATAGTATCAGAGAATCTTCTAGACATATACATAGAAACAAAGCATCCATCTTGGAATGCTCCCCAAGGTGATGTCCTGGAAGCTAGGCAAGACTCACTGCGTGAGGATTAAGAGGAAAAGACCAAACTCGCGGCTTCGGGAGTGGAATTTGTTTCCTGTGCAATGGTACAGGGTTTCTTGACATACTTTCACAGAAGTCACTTCAGTTGTCTCTCATGGCAGTGCCTTAAGGGTTCAGGGAACTCAAGGACTAACAACTTCAAATTGCTGTTCTCAAGTGTCTTAGTTACTGTTCTATTGAACTAAAGAGACACCATGACCAAGGCAACTCTCACAAAAGAAAGAATTTAATTGGGGGCTTCCAGTTTCAGAGAGTTAGCCCATAAGCATCCCGGAAAGTGTGGTAACAGACAGGCACGGTTCGGGAGCTCAGAACTTACGTCCTGATCCAAAGGCAGCAGGTATAAAAAGAGATACTGGGCCTGACTTGGGCTTTTGAAACCTCAAAGCCCACCTCTCTTCTGATAAGGCCACACCTCCTGACTCTTCCTAGACAGTTCCACTCCCTAATTTGAGCTGTGGGGCCATTCTCACCCAAAGCACCACACCAAGGAAGCCAATTTACAAATTACTAATTTTTATATTTTACTTACTTATTGCGCACATGTGCACAGGGTGGGGGTTCATGGGCCATAGCACATATGTGATATTGGAGGAAAGCTTGGTACAGTCAGTTCTCTCTTTCTATTATGTGGGTTCCAGGGATAAACTCAGATCATTAGCTTGACAGTAAGGGCCTTCACCCACTGGTCTATCCCATCAGCCCACAGGGGGCCAATTTTAAAACCCTAACATTATTCTACTAAATACTTACTCATTGCCAACTAGTGTTTCACTCACTACCTTTACAGCCAAAGCCAGGGTTCTGAGAAACAAAGGGATATTTCACTTGAATTAGAGAAAATGTGGCAGGGGTAATGAATGAAAATGGTGCTCAAGTTGGGACAGAGGAACTCTGTGAAACGGTTATATTAGTGACAATCTGTCATGAATGGATGCTTCTTCTTTCCAGTAAGAAAACATCTCTCACATAGAATTAGTTTGAACATTTTCCAGACTATTTTAACACTACAAACCAGGAATGCTTAGGTTACTTTTTAAATACATTTCCCAGTTACCTATTAGAAGAAGATCTAAAAAATGCCTTTAATAAATACAATGATGGGGTGACGCGGGGGGGGGGGGAGAAACGAACATTTATGGATGCCCAAGAAGGAAAATAGGTGTAGAAAAATGTATGAAATAGTGATGATTTTCATGGGCCTGGAAAGATGTCTCAGTGGTGAAAAGTGCGAAACCACCCTTGCAAACAGCCTAGATTCAGCTCCCAGAACCCACACTAGGACTCACAACCACCCACAACTCCAGCTCCAAGGGGTTCAACCCAACACACACATACACACCAATTTTGAGAAAAGAACTACTCCTTTTACCTAACATCCCCTTGAGGACCCAAATCCTGAGGCATTGTTGCAATCAATGCCTTCAACGCCCTTGAAGCTGCCCCTCTCAGCTGCGCTAACCAGCAGCTCTAAGTTCAACCCAGTTTGCTATTTCAAGGGAACACCTACAGTCACCAAAGAAGCTGCTTTTTGTCATCGTAAGCGGTAAGAGAGACAGGCACAGAATGTGACAATTCATTTTCTCTCCCTTTCTACTTACAATTTAGGGTAGCATCAGAGCGAAATAATTAATTGACCTGTCTGGAGAACAAATAAATCACCAACTCAATATGGTGCTTGAAACTTGAAGCTCATTTCTACAGCCTTGCCGGGTAAGCCTGCTAATATATGAGGTTGGTAGGCTCTTCTGACACATCTCCCAGGCTCCCTGACCCCTCATGACACGGTGGCAGTGAAATATGACAGGGACTGCAGGGCAGTTACATTAGGACAGGCTGCAAATCAGCAACCATTACAACAGAACTCATAAGTACAACCAAACAAACACAGCACGCAAAGCACTGACAAGGGGGATGTGTGGAACGCCTCGTCTTCAGAGCTGGGGGGATGGCTCAGCAGTGAGTTGGTAACAGTACTTGCCATTCAAGCCTGAGGACCTGAGTGTGAATCCTCCAAATGCACATGAGAGTGAGACACGTAGTGAGGCCTGTGATGCCAGTGCTCTTGTGGTAAGATGAGAGGCAGAAGCAGAAGAACACAGACGGTCACAGGATAGCTAGCCTGCCACATGCAATGGAAAATCTATCATAGACCCTGTCTCAAGCAGGATAGAAGGCAAGAATTAACAATGCATGTCGCCCTCTGACCTCTACATGCACACTGCGCAAATGCAGACACAGGAACACACATATGAGTGCACACATTAAAATCTACCTTATTAATTATTTAATGAGTTTTGAAGCCATTCCTTTTTAGTTTCAGTCAGCCTGGAAAAAATTATAACCAAGGTGACATGATATATCACAAGTGCTGGTGAGGGAGGAGAGAGAGAGAGAGAAGCTGTTTGCTTTGCTTGTCAGCTTCCAGTTCATATTCCAACTATCAATGACAACCTTCTGCACGGCATCTGTAGAACACCCATGCCTACTGTGGAGGTTTGAATGAAATGTCCCCCATACTCTCAGGCATTTGAATGTTTGATCCCCAGATGCTGGTGCTGTTTGTAGAGGCTAAGGGGGTGTGGCCTTGTTAGAGGAAGTGCCTCACAGGATGCTGACTTTGAGAGTTTAAAGACTTACGCCATTTCTTGTTCACTCAAAGATGTGAAGCCCTCAGCTTCCTGCTCCTATTGCCATGGCTACATTCTACCATCATGGACTCTAACTCTCTGGAACTGTAAGCCCAAACAAATTCTTCTCTAAGTTGCCTTGGTCATGATGTTTTATCACAGTGATAGAAATGTAAATATGACGTCTACCAAAAGACCGAGGGGCTACCTTCCTTAGATACTCTATACCTGGGAACAGAGCTCCAAGCAGAGAGAAATTCAAGCATATTCACCATGTCAGCAGCTCTGTGCTAAGAAATTCTGTGCTACAGTACTGCTGAGATCGGTCTGTGAACATCTGACGCTTCAGTTACAGATTGTAGAGAATGCAGGGCTAAGCATTGCTAGTATTTTACTACACTGACATACTATAAAACTGTGCTAAAGGTTCTATGCCTACCAAAGTTTAGTTCCGTTATCAGATTTCAACAGAGTGGTCTCTGTGTGCACTAGATGGTGGTTAGCAGAGAAACTGACAGCTGGTTAAAGTGTGGAGAATAAATGATGTGGAATGCTCACACGCAAATGGGACATCGGTGTCACATCCTCTTCCCAAGGCGCAGGATCCATCAGGAGTGAGATAACAGCAAGAGAACAGTGGCATCAATCACTGATTGCATAAAAGCCTTACTAGCTACACATCTGCTTCATAGGTCTCACAAATTCTTTGCAATTGCAGCATCCACAGAAAGTTCTGGAAGGGACAATGAAGCAAACTAGATTGGCCATGCTTCATTTCTGAGACTGTTCCTTTGAATGGAAACCTCCAAGATCTCCAGAGGGTAGAAAAAATTAATCAAGAGTATTTCATGCCCAGAGGCATGGCAAACTTATTGGTGATGCCAATTCCTTTTCCCTTAGTCATTATCAAAGGGTTTGAACAGTTGGCATGTAATGAAAAGCTCCCAATGAATTTATTTTACAATCTAGCAAATGAGGCTTCAGCATGATAAATCACATACAAATTGTCAAGCTGAACACAAACTTAAGGTGGTACTTGTAAAAAGCATTATCTTAACATAGCCATACTATCACAAACAAACATACATACACACACATTCACATGTACACAAACACACACACACAGACACACACACACACACACACACTACTCACATATTCCCTGCACAAAGAGGGTGTATTTTATTACTTCGATTCAAAAGTGCTTCAAGACACCTGCAGAAGTTAGCAAAACGTATGTTTTCCCTCCTCTCCCAGTAGAAGATCCATGACAGGCAACTTCTAGGTAAATCTTTATTTTGAAAGTTGTGTACTAAATTAACCAGTTATTTTCAGCCAGTTTCACCCATAGTGATAAAATAAGCCTTCAGTATTCAACATGGCACTGTCTGTTAAATGATTTGCTCACAAATACATTGCTGACTTGATTTTTCTTTCTACAACTGTGCTGTGCTTTCTTTCTTCAAATACTTTCATTTACTCAACAATTTTCCCACCCAAATCTTTAAACTAGTTTTTCAGGCCTTACAAACATCTTATCAAGCAAACGTATAGAAAGCTTGTAGCTCACTAACGCACCTCCATGATTCTTTATTACATTTTCATGGTGATAGAGAATATGCTGCTGGGGAGTTTGGAATTGAGTTTGGAAGGCAATGAACACTCAAGGCTCACTTAGTACACCTACGCACCTGTAGAGATGGCTTAGCTGCTAAGAGCACATTGTTAGAGGATCCAAGTCCCATTCCCAGAGCTACAATGAGAGGCTCACAACCACCTGCAACTCCAGTTCCAGGGCATCCAGTGCTCTCCTCTGGCCTCTTTTGGCATCTGCACCCACATGCGCATAGAAATATAAACACACAAATGTACACATCAAGAAAAATAAAAGAAATATTTTCAAATGTCTATTTAGTTACTTTCTAAAAATTTGGCTAGAGATTTTTCTCATTTATCTCAGCTGAATATCTCTTCATGAACCTAGAGTTAAAACTCACTTCAACAAACCTACAAACATGAATTTGGCCATTTAAAAAGTGAGTAACTACAATAACTCCAGAAACAAAGGATCATGGGAAACAAACAACCTCCCACCTCCCACATTTAACCAACGTGAATGATCTCCCAAGTGTGACATGGATGCTCTTTTCCAGAAACTGTGTCATTTTCTTCTGCTTTGTTTCTTTCCCATATATTAGAATAAATTTGCATATAATTAAAGTATCACACATCTCCTGTGAGATGAACCTGTAGTCTTGCTTCATTCTGTCTAGGCAAAGGTAAGAGAGAAGTCACACCTTAGCCACCAACATCTGAAGGCACAGGTGTGGTTAGCCTTTTCTAGCCTTCTGCAGATAGGCTGGGGCCTTGTTTGAAAATGACCAAGCTTCAAAACAGAGTGGTCTTGCTGTCCAAGTTTCACTCAAAATGTTACTGAAAGGGACCTTTGTCCCCACACTCCCAAGAAAAATGAAAGCCACTGCCTTCACAAACATTGAAGCATCTACAGGTGCTAGGTGTTGCATATTCTACAAGGAAGGGACTCCACCCAGGGGTGGAACCGGGGTTTCATGCATGCTCAGCAATCACTCTTCCAACAACACTGTACCTATGCCCCAGTTTAATTGCTCTAGTATTTGCATGTCCATGAATAGAATGGAAATAGAATTGCAAATGATTTAAGACTGTCTTAAATGACTTTTAATGTCCATTATTAAAAAGAATCTTGGCAATTATTGGGCTTTTAGTCACATGACATTTAATGTTCAGCAGAACATATTGAAAACAGATTTCTTAATCTCTGTAACATGAAGTAAGTGGAAGCACGAACTCCAATGTGTATATTTCATAAGTAATAGTAGCTACAGATAAATATATCAAAATGAAAATGACACAAGGATATATAAGCAGGCATGTCCAACCTGTGGCCTATGGGCAGCAAGGAATTTTGCTCAATACATCTGTCAATGGCAACATTTTGTTTCAGTGTCAGACAGCCCTTAAGGACATGTGATGGGTAAGTGCTCTGGCTTGGGGAAACTTCAGGTACTCCTGAGGTTTTTATTGACATTTAAGAATATACAATGTAATGAATGAAAGTTAGACCACAGAACCCAAAAGAAAAGTGCTCCTCATAACCTCATGTTTAAACAGAAAGTTGTACAGGTAGCTAGCTACTGGCTGTACTCACTCAAAATGTGTGTGTGTGTGTGTGTGTGTGTGTGTGTGTGTGTGTGTGTGTGTGTGTGTGTGATGTGGTGTGGGAATATTTGCATGTGTGCATGCAGAGTATGCCAGAGGCTGACATTGGATATCTTATTCAAATCCCTCTCTACCTTACTTTTTGAGGCAGGGTCTCTCCCTCAGTCTTGAGTTCGTTGGTTTGACTAGGCTGGTTAGCCAGTGAGCTCCAAGGACCAGACTATTCTTCACCTTCTTAGCATTTGGGGTCCCAGAATGTCCCTCAGCAAATCTGGCTTTCATGTGGGTTTGAGGGACCCAAACTCAGGTCCTCATGTTTGCAAGGAAAGCACTTGATCAACACTGCCATCTCCTCAGCTCTCAGCCTCTGAATACTGTCAGTGCACAGTGTGGAATCTAGAAGTCTGCCCATACAACACACACAAGATGTGTTTAGTTAACTTCCATTTGAATGGTTTTAATAAATTTTATGTTGTCAGTTATTTTTACTTTTGAGTGAATCAAAGTCTCACCCATATTTTTTAGAGTACAGATACCCTTTGATTTTATTAAGAATAGTGATACATGTACGGGATGGGATGTGGGCAATGATATGATCTAGGGTCCTATTCGTTCAGTGTTCAACCCGCACTGGGGCTGAAGGCATGCAAGTTCAATGTTGAGAGTCTCAGGGACTCATGTCTTAGGTCACACCCAACTGAAAGGCATGTTGAATAATATAAATAACAGAACCATGGAAATCATACATTTATAAATCCGGTCTTTCTGGTGGATTTTCTTTTTCTTTCAGTTGTATTTTTCAGATGAGGGGAATGAAGACTTAAAGAATTAATTATTAATCCCAATTGTTCTATCTAATTTTGTTTAAAAATATTCATATGCATATGTATGCACCTGCATTAATTTATGTGTACCATGTACACACAGGCTCCCTTAGAGGCCAGAAGAGGGCACCAGATCCTTGAAATCTAAAATCACAGATGGTTGTGAGCCCTGTGGGTTTGGGGAACTGAACCAAATGTTCCTAACTGTTGAGCCATTATATTTAATTCTGAGTGGTAAGAGAGGCAGTTCCAAAAGAAGCCATCAGACTAAACATCTGTGCTGTTTAATCATGTTTCCTACACCTTGGCATGGCTGCTGTGCCCATTCATGTCTCCTGACCCTCAGCATGGCACTTTTCCGTTCTCCCAAGGGACTCAGTAAATGAAGGAAAGACTGATCTATTTGACTGGGCTCTTCAAAGAATATTTGAGTAGTACAAAAAGAAGAAGCCTGGGGAGTTGCTGTGTGACAAAAGACAGTTTACACAAGTCCCCAAGTGGGCCAGTCAAATTCAGTTACTCCTCTTATGGTCCAAGTTCTATTTTCATCGGTGAAGTCTGTGTCTGGAATTAATAAATGCTGCGAAGGATAGAAACTTTGCATTATATTCACTACCAGGACAGAGCTCAGCACAAGGTGGGCTTGTATTTTCCATGCTGTCTCAGCAAAAAACCCCAGCTCAAGCACCAAGGGACTGGTGCTTATTAATGGAAGCATCGGAAGCTCCCGCCAAGGACACTGGGAGCATTGGTGCTTCCTTTGCTATAATTCTCCTACTATATGATTCATTCAGCACTAGAGCCAAGCACATGATTTTCCATGCAAATCATGTCATTTATATGTCCTCAGAAATGAAGTGGAAAAACTGAACAAGCAAAGAACAAAGAACGTATCCTTTCCACAGGCATAATGGAGAACACAACACCATGAGTCTGTAAGCCAAATAAATCAGAAGAAGCACGAGCCAAGTAAATCTCATAGTTGGAGCTTGTTCTAGGCAGCGTTGGAACGCTGTTTACTCCCATCAAGGCGCAAACCAGGCAAGACCCTGCAAAAGTGTCTGAGGTTATGAAGATAGAACACAGTAGGCTACAGGCTTGAAGAACTCTTCACAAATATCCTGTATTCATGTGTGGGCATGTGTTTGTGTCTGAGCAGGTATGTGTACATATGTGTCCATGAGTGTGGAAGCCAGAGGTCAGACTTGGCTGTCATTCCTCAGGTACTGCTCACTATGCTTCTTGAAACAGGCTTCTGTATTATAACCAGGGGCTTACCCGAGCAGGCTGGCTCACCTGGCCAGCAAGCTCAGGGGACCCACCTGTCTGCCACTTCCCAGCAATGGGATTACAATCATGCAGCACCACTTGATACTCTTTTATAAGGGTTTTGGGGCGCTGAACACAAGTCCTTGTGCTTGTAAGGCACGTGGTTTGCTGCCTAGTTTATCATTTCCAAAGCCCCATTTCTCAAATCTCATTGTTCTTAAATGTCAACAAAGAAACTGTTTCATTATTGTTTTTAAACTGTGTGTGAATTTACATTTCTTTTTGTTTTTGTCAGTTACTGTAGGATTATGTCTTGTACACTGCAAAGATTTGTCACTCATATTAGTTTAATGAAATGCTGATTGGCCAGTAGTCAGGAAGGAAGTATAGGTGGGGCAGCCAGACTAAGAAAACTCTGGGAAGAGGAAAGGCAGAGAGTCATTCCTCATCCAGATGCAGAGGAAACAAGATGAGAAAGTCTCACTGAGAAAAGGTACCAAACCATGTGGCTAAACATAGACAAGAGTTATGGGTTAATTTAAGTTGTAATATCTAGTTAATAATAAGCCTGAGCTAATAGGTCAAACAGTTTATAATTAATATAAGACTCTGTGTGTTTCTTTGGGAATGAATGGATGCAGGACTGGGCAGGACAGACACTTCCATTTATAGTTAGTATTCTTGTTTGTTGTTGAGACAAGATCTCACACTGACCTGGAACTTACCATGTAATGCAGGCTTGTCTTGATCTCATGGTGAACCTCCGGTTTCAGTCTCCCAAGCCTGGGATTACAGAGGCAGAAGCCCTTACAGGGCCAGGGAGATGCTAACCACATGATCTTCCTTGAGACAAACACTCTCATAGTGTTTTCTTACAAAGCCATACTGATGCTGATGCTGCAACCTTGTTGACAACATATTCAGAAGGAAGACAATGATGTGCTGATAAGGGACCACAGAACAGCTAGCCTCTTGTTTCAGTGGTCTGGCTCTACATTTTCATGACAAATTTGATTAACTTGTCTGGTCTAACCAATCTGACCTCTGCAAAACCACAAGTATTCCCATGAAGAACTCACCAGGCTGCAGATCTCAGCCAATAAGATACTTTTGTGTCTTTTGGGGGGTGGGTCATTACAACAGAGTATATAAATTAAGCATAAGAATTTTCATGAAACATTTTTTAAAATCACTACATTCAACCAAGTTAATTCCATGGTCTATTCTACACACTAAGCATCATAGCATTTGTTTTTCTTTTTTTTATTAAAAGTAATATTTGATTAGGATTAGGACCTTGTGATGTTTTCTCACATAGCTGGGCAGCCAAGGATAATGATTGTGGGCTATATATTACAAAAGGCTAGAAGAAAATATTTTTAATGTTTTTATTTATTATTAGAGATAAATGTTGAATACATGTGTGCATTTCTATTCTTATGTAAATATTATAAATGTGTATATATTTAAATATTACATGGAATCTGATAAATATAATTTTCATTAGTTATAATAAAATATAATCTCATAGACATAATTTTCAAATATAAAATTTAAAATGGGGATTTAAGATTTTGTTTTGATTAAGAGATAACCCTGCCTATAATCTATGTAGTTCTGGCTGAAAACACTATACTGCTGTGGTGGTTGGGGGAATTATTTCTTGTGAAACTGTGGTATCATTACCACAGACTGATCCTTACTGAGGTATAGTCATGCTGGTTCTAAGGCATGATATTGATGAATGCTTACCACATGGGGGTCCTTAGTGTAGAATGATTCCCTCATCCTGGTCCTTAGTGGGGATAATTACCACATAATGGTCCTTAGAACTAGCAAACTGGAATCAAACTTGCTATATAGCTGAGAATGACCTTGAACTTAGAGTCAGCCTGCTTCTGCCTCCTGAGTTCTAGGATATCCCACCATGCCCAGCTCATGTGGCACTTGGGATCAAACCCAAGACTTCATGCATGCTAGGTAAGCATTCTACTAATTGAGTCACAACCCCAAGCGCTTGTAAGTTCCTTTCTAATACACCGGTAAAACAGTGTCTCCCCGGGTTCTGTCAGACACTCATGTACGTTGGTAAAATCCAAGAAGGGAGTATATCTGGCCAATTCAAAGTTCCCCATCCAGAAGCCAAGGAAAACAACTTGAGACTTACAGATGACATCTCATGAAACCAGAAGTTTTAGGGACTTCGTTGTCAGCCTTGGGACCCAATACTCTCTCCAAATCAATATTATCAAGCCAGAGCTGTCTGAAATGACACCCAGCTGCTGCCTGCTGCACAACTGACTGCTTACAGGTAGGACACCCTGCATATTTGGCAGCCACAGAAAAGGTCTTCACGGTGAGTGTGTCACGGAGGAGAGGAGCTCATAGGCTTGTTCTTCTTGGGAATTCTCTTTGTCTTTCCAATATTTGCCTTTATAATTTATGAAACATGAGAAAGGAGTTTTGCAAACATTGCGCCAGACCCCAATTACTCATCAAAGCCCACAATTTCACAATGATATTATTTGTAAGTTGTCCACAAAATAATAAAACTTGCAACTTCCGTTTTTAAGTACAATTAAATAAAATCCTCTGACATTACCCAAAAGTGCATGTCCTGCTGTTTGATTCATTTTCCCAAGGAGTGCTCGAAGTGCAGAGAGTAAAAGTCAACCAGAACATCGCCTGTTCCATTTTGTTTACCAATTTTGTTCAGTATTACTAATGGTATAGGTAATGACAGATCTGGAAGTGAGATCCTGGTCTTTCAGAGGCTGGAGGATAAACATCACCTTCCAGGAAGCTACTTCTGCCAGAGGGTTCACAATAGGTGAGGTCCCTTCTTCTTACTCTGGGATGCAGATAAATTTCACTAGGCTAAGCTTATCAATCTTCCATTCCCATAATGGAGAACAGAGGGCACCAAGGAAAGAAACTCCTGTCAGAATCAGCTGAAATGAAGGACCAAGTAGGAATGTAGTGATCATCATCCTGTGGTCCAATCTGTTTGGGCTCAACGCGAATGTTACAAATTTGGGTGTGTGAGCATGATTCCACGTGGATATTAGAGCTGGATACAAAAACTGAGTGAGGCCTGCAACCTAGAATACAACAGAGTGACGAAAATACAAGGAGATTGGGGTGGGACTCGAAAAAGAGTTTTCTGGATGGTTTAGATTACTGAGGGCTCGGAACAAGGCTGGTACGGGGATGGGAATCAATGAGGTTCTCACCATTTGCAGCTAGAAGAAGACAAGAAGGATTACTGTTAAGGAATTGGGGCCTTCTTGACTGTATTTCCTTAACTGTGACTTCCCTGGGCTGTCTGCTGGGCAGATCACATGGTCTTAGAAGACAGGGTCTAAGGTAGCCTTACACTGTCTTATATAACTAAGGACACCTGGAATGTCTGACCCTCCTGCCTGCTTCTCCCACTGCTGGGATTAGGGAGAGGCACCATCACATCTGCACAGAACCTGTTATATTTCAAATGGAAAGATACCAAAACATCTCTTAGATGGTTATGTTTTATACACTCTTGATTACTGTTTATGCTCAATAATAGAAAGACACTTCTCAGATTCAGATTAAATAAGGAAGGCAGAAGAAAATGAGTAAATACTTTCTCATGCTTTTTTGCATTTAAAAATGCTGTGTGGATAAAAATTAGTGTGCAAATTAGTAGGCATAACAGCATGCTCACACACCTGTAATCCCAGCACTGAGAAGGAAGGGAAGAGAGGATCCCTGGAGCTAAGGAAACAGGCCAGCTCCAGGTTCAGTGAGGGACCCTGTCTCAAATAAACAAGTCAGAGAGCGAACCAACAAATAGGTCAGTGAGTAAAAGAACTTGATTCCCAAACCTGATAACCAAGCTTGATCTCTGGAAAGTAAGGGAACAGTATGAAACTAACTCCAGAGCTGTTCCACATGTATGTTATGAAACATGTGCATATGCACACACTTACATATGAACATGGACAGACACAATAAAAAATAAATGGAAAGCCATATAGGAAACCACCCAACAATGACCTCTGGTATCCATATATGTACATGCAACCCGTATACACACACATATAAACATGTATACACACATATACTCACAAAGAATTACCTTAATCAATTACTACATTTCTTCAAATCTTTTACACTGTGAGCGCTATCATAAGCAAACAGATTTGAGTTTAAAACTACCCTGTGAGGAGCATGGGCTATTATGAAAAGTAAAAGTAAGACCTGATTATGAAAATGCAATCTATGACATTCCTTGAATCAAAGGAATTTTTTGTTTGTGTATCTACTACCTATTTATTTTACATATAAACGTGTGTTTGAGCATGGGCATGCCACAGGACATGTGAGGAAGTCAGAAGACAATTTTTGGAGTCAGTTGTCTTTTCCCAGGTTGCTGAGGCAAGGTTCTCTGCCCCATTTTTTGATGTGCTCCAGACTAACTGGCCCAAAGGCTTTCAGATAATTCTCCCTCTTCATCTCCCATCCAAGCCTAAGAGCCTCAGGATTACACACGTGTACCCTTGTGGTGTGGGAGAATTATCTGTATTCTGTCAATCATGATTTAAATAAATACTGATTGGCCATTAGCCAGGATGTATAGGTGGGACAACCAGACAGGAAGTAGAGGCAGAGCAAGGAGAATAGGAGAATTCTGGGAAGCAGGAAGCTCCCTTGGCACTCTTGCCGAGACCACCAAAGAAGCAGGATGTGACCTGCCCCACTGAGAAAGGTACTGAGCCATGTGGCTAACATAGATAGGGGTAATGGGTTAATATAAGCTACAAGAGCTAATGGGAGGCCTGAGCTAATGGGCCAATCAGTTTATAACCTAACATAAACTCTTTGTGTGATTTTTCTTTGGGACCTAAAGACTGTGGGACCTGGTGGGAGGACAGAAACCAACCAGGCCCTTCATGCTACACCCTTGCATCCAGAATTTCTTGGGCGAGTTCTGGGGACTGACAGAATTCAGTTGTCAGGCTTGCATTGCTAAGACTTTTACACAGACATATGCCACACACTCTGGCACATGTTAAAGGAATTCTGATGACTGACCTGTACTATGACACATGAATTCAGATGTGTGTGACTTTGGTTGTTAGACATTTTCAGAAGGAATAAATGTTATTGAAAGGACAGCATTGGCCAAAGTTCCTTGCAATTCTGAATGTGGCAGACTTGTTCTGTGATTCTTAATTCCTCATCCTGATCTGTTTATGCTTCTGTCCAATAATGATTATGGAGACAATCACCAGTTCTTGGGTTTGTGGGTAAAACAGACACCAAGTATTAAATATCTTCTATTTTAATGTAGGAAACTGATTATACAAAAGATGATGTCTCCAGTATAAAACAAAACGGAATTATCAATAGTATTTCTTTTTATTCTTTGTGTGTTTAAGAGTATGCTGGTACATGGTACATGTATGGGCAAGGTTGAATGCACATGTGCTCTCTCATAGGTCCAATCTACCTTCCTTTTGAGAGAGGCCTTATGACTGGCCTGGACCTCCTCAAACAGGCATGGAGAATGGCTTGTCAGTGAGTCCACATGTGTCCACCTCACTAGCCCTGGGGTTGTAACTATTTTGTCACCATACCCTGTTGGGTTTTTTGTGGGTTCTGAAAATCAAATTCAGGTCCTCAGGATTACAAGGCAAGCAACTTTACCAACTGAGCCTTTTCTCTAGCCCATAAATACACATTTCCTCCTTGATGTTTATCAAATAAGAACTGAGGGTCAACCAATGTCCCATCAACACACACTTCCTATTTGATGTTCCTCAAATAAGAAACAAGGGTCAAAAACTGTGCTACAGTTCTAGAACTCTGGGGTGGCTGATTCATTCATGACATGAAAGAGACTTTTAGCTAGGAACTAATATCCATGCCGTACACATTTGGGCTCCAAGTGACTTGGGTGGTAGGCAGAACTTCAGACATTGATTCACTGAACATCAGGTCAATTGCTTCCTGATTCTGAAGCTCAGTTTCCTACATCAAAATGCCCTAGAATTTTAAGAAGTTATCTAAACCCTTTGCGGCATTGCTGGCTAACAGCATTGGGCTGTGAGAGACTAAAAGAGGTTCCATTCATAACTCAATGCTAATACTTGGTATTACAAAGCCTGGTTCTAATTTCAGTAACTACTTCCCATGATTTCCTTTCTTCTGCCTAGTGAAGGCATCTGAACTGATCTTGCCACACACTGGATCCTCCGACACATCGGTGACCTGCTGGCTGTAGGCAGAGGATTTTGGGTATTTCAGAGTTAGTAACAGCAACTGTCTCTTTGGACATGTCTTTAAAGGGGCGTGTGACATCTCTGCAAGCACATGATAAAATGTACTAACAGTAAACTAGGCAGTACACCTCCATTCTGTTTTACGCAGATATGTTGAGTGGGGCTGACAATGTCCCAGAGTCAGAGTTCATTGAAGTAAAATGGTTAGCATTGTGTTGGAATGTTTGGAAGGCACACGAACTGACCGAGACAAGGACTGCTTGAGATAACCATATGTCATGATGGAAATGTTTTCAGCCATAAAAAAGAATAATGTTGACCTTTGCAGGAAAATAATTATCTTGGGAGATAATCATATTAAGTGGATTGAGCTAGTCTCAGGAAAGTAAGTATGGCATGCTTTCTAGATTATATACAGACACATGAAGTCATGTATGCATGCTTGACATGTAAGAAGTAGGAGAGTCTATGGGGACAAAGGTGACTGATGGGAGGAGCAAGGAAAGAGAGGGTAGAGGGAATGACAGCATGTGTCCAACATAGGATATATACTTCCATGAAAGTTTCAAAGCTTATAGAAAGGAAGAAAGAAAGAAAGAAGGAGAGAGGGAGAGAGAGAGACAGAGAGAGAGAGAGAGAGAAAGCAGCTGCTTGACCCAAAGAGGTAAGTGGGGAGGATGGAGGAAGGGTATACAAAAAGAACAAAGTAGGAAGAGAAAAAGAGAGTCAGAAGCAAACTCCCTATCCAAATCAGAGGAAGAGAAGGAGGGATGGGGGAGTAAGGGAGGGAAGAGGAAAGAAAGGATGGGAAGGAAATGTTATCTACCTTCAGCCATTAGATTAGTACCATTGCTGGACAAAGCCCTAGCTGTGGAAACCACAGGGGCAGAACCTAGCTGTCCAAGTTTCACATGGCATCTCTACTGCAGGTGGTGTGCAAAAACTGTCTGAAAAGGGCTCGCAGAACTACCCATAGTACACATCTTAATCATTGACAGCGAGCATGCCACTGTTTCTCAAACACTTTGGTGGTGCCTTTTAAAAACATGGTTATGATGGGGGTACACTTTGACTATTTACACACAGACACACACACACACAACCCTAGCTCACTTTGCTCTTCTGTGAACCATATTCTGAATAGTTACAGACTTCCTCAAGGCATCGCCTTACTCAAGACACGAAAAGTCCCTTTGTGAGGAAGTAGAGGAAGCAGAGAGAAATTCACAGGAGTCTGCAGAACTGCAGAACTACGGAGCTATCTGCTCCAGTTTCATAGATAAAATAGCTGGACCACCCTTCCTCTATAGAGGTTGGAAAGATATTGGAAATGACACTTCATAGATAATTGAATAAGTATTGGGATAATGACACCAAAATACCCTTAAAGAAAATTGGCAGTGGTCCCTATTACCCACTCCAGGCAGGACCTGTGTAGCACTACACACTCGAAAAGCCACCAATATTGAAACTGCCGCCCTAACACACAGACTGTGTTAACGGGACAAAAAGAAAAAGCAGAAGTTTTGCATGGGGCAGGAACCTGAATATGGCAATTACTTTCAGGAGGATGGAAGTAACACACCATGCTACTGGCTTGTTTCTGACCTTTGGACTTAAGTCAACAACCCCAAATGAAAGAGTGTGGGTGGACCAGTTGCATCCTAAGTGGCTTTTAGTCAGATGTTAGGTTCTGCAGCCCTAGAGAACACTATACCCCATTCAGTGCAAACAGCTTGAGCAAGGGCCAGCTGAGGGATGTCACTGGGTCAACAGGAAGTGAGTGTAGACAAAAGGTCCAAGTTGAGGCATGCTGCTCTGTTTTATTTTGATATAGAGCCTATTCATATTTGAAGCTTGTAGCAGGAGCCAGAATTTATTAAAAAAATGCTTCCAGGATAGCTGTGCTTTCTCATTTTTAAGGCACAGTCCCCAACAATAGTCACATGCTAAACCCAACCACAAGAAAATCAAGAGAATATGAAATTTTTAACTATTCCTTTCTGGTCACATCTAAAATATATGTCTGCTATTTTTTTTTCACTGAAAGATTTATTCAAGCAATGATTTTTTTTGCTTCTTGTAGTCAAGTGGGGGGCATCTTTCTCATTTTGTTCTGTTTGTGGTATTTACTCTGTGCTCTAGGATGGCTTTGAATGCAAAGCAATTCTCCTGCCTCAGCCTTCTGACTACAGAGATGGGACTGCCTCCATGCCTGGTAATACAGGGATAATCCTTAAGAATGTAAATAAAATCCGGAATGGTGATGCCTCCAGAAGATATTTTATTATACAAGATTGCTTTAGCTATCCTGCCTTATTTTCATTTTTCATTTGAAGTTGTGTAAGCAGAGACTGCTTGTTCATACCCAAATAATCACAGAAACCATATCAACTACATCAATTACAACACTGCTTGGCTGATGACTCAGCTATATTCCTAGCTAGCTCTTACATCTTAAATTAACCCATTTCTGTTAATCTATGTATCACCATGAGGATATGGCCTACTGGTAAAATTCCAGTGTCTTTCTCCTTCGGCATCTACATGGCATCTCTCTGACTCTGCCTATTCTCTCTCTATATTTTTTTTTAATTTCCTGCCTGGCTTTACTCTGCTAAGTTACTCGCCAAAACAGCTTTATTCATCAAACAATAAAAACAGCACATATACAGAAGGTCATCCAACACCAAAGTGGAGCATTGCTCTTTCAATGTCTGTAAAGAATTATATTGGAATTTTGATGAAGATTGTGTTGAATCTGTAGATTGCTTTTGGTAACATGACCATTTTTACTATGCTAATTCTACTGATCTGTGAGCATGAGAGATCTTTCCATCTTCTGATACCTTCTCAGTGTCTTCAGAGACTTGAAGTTCTTGTTATATAGAACTTGTTTGGTTAGAGCTACCCCAAGATATTGTATATTATATGTGACTATTGTGAAGGGTGATTCTTCCCTGATTTCTTTCTTAGCCTGTTTGTCAATTGTATACAGAAGAGCTACTACATTTTTTTGAGCTAATCTTGTATCCTGCCACTTTGCTGAAGGTGTTTATCAGCTGTAGGACTTCCCTGGTAGAATTTTGGAGGTCGCTTATGCATACTATCATACCATCTGCAAACGAAAGCCCACTCCTGACACTGTGTGGAGGACCAGGCACCAGAGACCTAGTGACCCAGAGTCCTCGGATAGACCCAACTGTGGAAGGTAAGAGAGAACAAGTGAGTGGAAATATTTCTAATGACAGACAGGAGCCTAGCATAATCACTCTCAGAGAGACCTCCATCCAGCAACTAATGGAAACAGATGCAGAACCCCACAGCCAAACATTTGGCCAAACTTGGTGAATCCTGTGGAAGAGGCAGACAAAGGATTGTAGGATCCCAAGGGGTCAAGGACACCCCAGGAAAACTCACAGAATTAGCAGGGGTTCACTGACATTGGTCTGCCAAGTAGGGAGCCTGCACAGGTATAACCTAGGCCCTCTGCATCTGTCACAGCTGTGCAGCTTGATGTTTGTGGGACTCCTAACAGTGGGAGTGGAGGCCGTCTCTGACATTTCTGCCTGCTTTAGGGACCCTTTTCCTCCTTCTGGGTGGCATTATCCAGTCTTATTATGAGAGAGGGTGCCTAGTCTAATTGCAACTCCACATGTCATGTTTGGTTGATAGCCCTGGAAGGTCTGACTTTTTCTGAAGTGAAGGAGAGGAAGAGTGGATAGGGAAGGAGACACGGGGGGAAAGGGACTGGGAAGAGAGGGGAGAGGAAAAACTGTGGTCAGGCCATAATAAAGGAAAGTATAAATTAACTAAAACAGAATGCAAATGAAGGCGCTGAAAAGATAGGTCATGGCAACTACTCCCTCCACAGGAGCTGAAAGAGGCAACAAGTATGGCTATGACCATCTTCACTTAAGAGGGTTTCCTAATGACGTCACTGCATGGGCACAGGCTGATTCACCTCTGCTTTAGAACCACTGGGCCCTGGGCTTGTAAAATGCATTTCATAGAATCCTTTGCCAATTACCTTCCTGTAGGTTTGGTAGGTGGTAAAATAAAGGAACGAGCAAGGCAGATCTTTCTGCCACAGTGTCCCTCTTAGTCCTAGTTGCCATGAGACAGCCCTGCCCTTTCAGCAGACTTTCCCACCCTCTGAGCTATGATAATGCTATCTTGGCTCCATGTCAGACAGACCTGGGTGGGGGTGTGCTTCATCTCCTTCCCCTATGTCTCAGTACCTACCATGTGTTAGCAATTTGCTCTCATCCTAACCTCAGAGTGGACAGCATCCCCCGCATCCCTCACTGTCTCCTACCCGGTCTAGCTGTCTAGTCCCCCCCGACCACCACCACCACCACTCCGTCTCTACTCAAACAGTCTTTTGAACTGCCTAGAGGAATTTCCGTTTTCTTGGCCGAAGCCTGGTTTTAAAGCATGCTGAGTCTTGTAAAGTGGGTAAGGCTGGGTTGTGTTAAGATGGAGATAAAATTCCGAACTGTCTGAGCATCCAAAGCAGACTGAACAACTCAGGCTCAGGAGCTTTCAGCAGAAAGGTTGACGGTAGCTGCTTTTGGGTTAATACACAATGTCAGATCCATTAATTGTGTGTCTATGCATCCCCTAAGCTAGACTGTCCAGATTCAAATTCCAGCTATGTCACTTACTAATTGTGTGACCCCAGCAAGTGACTCCTCTGCTTGCCTCCAGGTTTGTAGCTGAAAAGTGGGGATAGTAACAGTGTTGGAAAGGAGTTGGGAACTTGGCTCAGTTGGTAGGATGATTGCCTAGCCTGTACGAGGCCCTGGTGGCTGGAGTAGACGCTTTTGAAGCCCCGCCCCCAACTGCAGAGTTAGAGGCAGGTACTAAATGTTATTCAGCCTTGTGGCTGCTGGGAAACTGCCCGTGCACCAAGAAACAACCTCACACACAAGCTCCTGGGAGAAACCCTCATTAATTAAACTAAATTCAGTGGGACACACACACATACACACTTACACACACATACACTAAATCATATAAGTAGGAATGGGGTTCAGAGAAAGGCCCAAGAAAGTGTTTGGGGATTGAATATGATCAAAAGATATTATATATATGTATGTGTGTGTATATATATATATTCAAAGAATAAATAAAAATACATTTTTACAAATTATACCAGTGCTTTTTGAGAGAGAACATAAACTAGTTGATTGACATGAAAAGGGCTTGACAGAAAACACATGCTCCAAATTTTAATTCCATTCTAAAAATAGAAAAGAAGCTTGTTAGTATAGTTTTGGATGTCATAGACTGCATTTCCTGGCAATTAGTTCAAAAGAAGTGGAAAGCTAGGAAGGCTGAGTTGACTTTGTAAACACAAACCTGCTGCTTGCTGGTGACGAAGCTACAAGGCTCATGGCCATTTTGCAACACCTGTATGTGCCCTACCGGCAGGGATATAGAGAGCAGTGGTTCCCATGGGAGAGACTAATTAAGACTTCGTTTTGTAACGATAACTGAAGAATATACAACAGTAGATGGCAGAGCCACATACAAGGAAATCTCAGAAGCCACACGTCAGGTCACAGTGTCCGTGTACACACAGGGCCAGGCTACAAAGTTCCGCTTTGCCATGATATAAACAGAAAACACACACTCTTCCTAGTTTGTTCTGTGTTTCTATGATAAACACTGAACTTAGGGAGAAAGGGGTTTGCTTGGCTTCTAGGTCACAACCCATCATCATGGGAAGCAAGGGCAGAACCTACAGCAGAAACTCGCAGGCTGGAGCTGAAGCAAGCCATGAGGGAACACTGCTCACTGGCTTGGTCAGCCTGCTTTTTCATTATGACCCAGGAACTCCTGCCCGGGGGTAGGACTGCCCACAGTGAGTGCCCTCCCAAACTGCTAGTCAAGGAAATGTCCCCAAAGACATGCCTACAGCAATTCAGATGCAGCAATCCTCAACTGAGGTTCCCTCTCCGTAGGTGACACGGTGTCAACAAATCCCTGCTTCAGCTAACTGTAGATCAAGAAGAGCCTAGGATGTATTAACGATTTGCAAGAGTGATATGAACCATGTTGACAAGATGAAAATGGCCACTTGGATTTGAGATGTCCTGCCAAGGGAAAAAGACACTTGTAAATTGACTTGGGACTCTAAATGTTCTGTCTGTTTTCTGTGAAAGAATTTGGCAAGGAGGAAGGAGAAGCTCTGGAGGCACAGCTTTCCAGTTAAGAGCACGCGATGCTCTTGCAGAAGACCTGAGTTTTATTCCCAGCACCTGAATCAGCTGTCTCACAACCTCTTTTAACTTCAGTGCCAAGGGAACCTGATGCCCTCTTCTGGCAATCGTGGGCACTTGCATTTACATACAAATAGAGTTATATATCTGCACATAATTTAAATAATAATAAATAATTCATCAATAATGATAATCTTACATAACCTGACTTCACTGAAGAAGTTAAAAGGAGACAGCCATAAATATTTTCAACACTGGGCTCTTTCTATGCTCTTACCGGGGATATATTCATTAATTACATATGTTTATTTAAGGAGCCAGCTTCTTTACTGTTTAAATTCAGGAATGGAAGCAACAATTATGTATATAATGCCACCACATGTTAACTCATTAAGTAATAACTGTTCTGTTTTTTTAAAGGTCAAAAGGAAATTCATTTCTAAATAGTTCTAGACCCATGTAGGAAAACAATGTTCTTGTTTTATTAAATGTTTCTCGAGAATTATCCCTCAAAGAATCTAAGCTCTCAGGAAGGATGCTGGTGTATCAAGCACATGCCAGCACACATGGCTGGCACATGAATGGCAGCCTTCTCTAAGAGAAGAGAGATACGGGTTGCCATGACAACAATAAGGAAGAGGTCATGAAGCTGAGAGGGAATGATGGGGGATGGGAAAAAGATAGAAGGATTTAGAGGGGAAAATAGAAGAGTAGAAAATTTGTAAATTCGGGACTCACATATCCAATTCTCACAAAATAAAAACTAATTCAATTAAAAATGTATATTTCTCTGCGTGTGCAAATCAAGCCTTTCTTCTGATGATGTTGTTATCACTCAAATGTTCTGTGAACTGCAGTTTTATAAGGAGCTGTGGGGATTTAGACAAGAAACCATGAATGCAGTGGGGTTTCTAAGGATGTTGGAATAAAGTAGGATGAGGTCCAACGTTTCCTAAATGCTTTTCCCCCGACAAATACAATCTTTGTTTTGCATGAGATCCGGGAACTGCCTTGATTTTCTCTCTTACAATTAGCCTCTTCAGGGGCATGAAACCAAGCTGAGAGTGCCACGTGTCAGCGTGTTCCAAGTTTGAACATCTAGAGATGCTTCACAGAGGCCTGACGGCTAGCCAGACATTCTCTAGACTGTCTCATCTTAAACCTCAGACCTCTGACATTCATGACCACCCCCTTGCAGCAAGTATGCCCTTGCCTTGATGTTTTCCACTCGTCCTTAGTCATTTTCTCCTCCTCCTTCTTCGTTATGCTCTGTCCATGTGCCTTCATCACCTGCTACAGGTTAGGGTTTTCCAACACCCCAGCCACCAGCTTTTGAACATTAGGCCAATTGACACAGCTAAACAAATTTTTCATAGCATCTTCCATAGATAACTCAAATTAAATACACCATGAATTAAACGCATCACTGTTTTCTGTACGTTTTGATTCTTCTTTCGTCCCTCCATCTCAGTTAAAATGACACAGCTGCCAGAGTTGGAACCCACCGCATCTTTCTGGGTGTCTTCCCTTGCCTACCCGTTTCAGCTCATTCTTCCCTAAGCCCTACGTTTTTCTACCTCTGACGCAGGTCTCCACAACAACTTTCATACCGCACGTCTCCTTGTCCATGTTCTTCCGTTCTTCTGTAGATAACTGCACTGTCTACTCTGCCTACCAACATCCTCTTCTTAGAAGTGCTGTCAGTAGGCCACCTACCACACTACAGAGTCCAGTGTCACCTCAGTACGTTACACCCAGGCCCAGTGACGCCATGGCATCAATGGTATATAAGTAGAATGTTCCTGAACAAAGACATACTCAGCTGGCATTTGACTTTGGTCGTCTAGCCTTCAGGTTCTTCCAGCAAAGAACACAAACACAATACTAAAATACAGCAGCCCTCTATTACCACAGGAAAAGCACGAAGATAACAAGAAGGAAGAAATGAGCTCTAAGCTCCCAGGGACAGAGCTGCCTATTGGTCTCAGTTGTCTCCCTCTAGTCTGCTTCCACGCCGGGGGGAAAATATCCCAAGTCACTTTTGGTGACCACACATATTAGCAGCTAATACATTTAACTGGAAGGGCACATCCTCTTAGCCTGTCCCTTCACCTAGCTTTCACTCACCTTGGGCAATCCCCATTCCTTCCCCAAACCGACTCCAAACATAGCTTCAGCCACACCACTTCATCCGCCCGTAAACTTCTGTGATCCACACTGTCTGGTCACAAGATTCCTGTTCTGGCTTTTACGCAAGCCCTTTCACAATCAAGTTCCAGCTTGTGCTGTGGGATGCATAGCCAGTGGCTGCATCCATGCATGCGTGGGACAGTTAAACCATCAGAAAATACCATATGCTCCTGCAGCTTCCAGGCTGTGCCAAGATTTGTCCTTTTCTGAGTACATTTTTTCTTGTCATCTCTGCTTGATAAATGTCTACTCATCCTTCAGAGTCAAGCTGAAATGCCGCCTCCTCCTCCCCGCAGCTTCTTCTCCTGTGATTTTTCCAGACACATCCTCACTTTCGCTCGAGGTCATCTTACTTATGGCACACTGGCACAATAGCTAAGACCCGATATTTTGGCTCCGTGGGTTGGAAGTTGCACAGCTTAAGCATAGTGCCTGGACTGCCTCACCTCTGAAATTATGGAGGGTGAAGAAAGTTAGGATGTGTGGTATTAGAAGGGAAAGCTGTATCCCTCTTGAAGTACTTACTGGCTGTGAGATGGTCATCAATGGTTATGCTCTAGTTTATCAGAGTCTGCCCACCTCTCCATCTCTTGGGCACTTGGGCAGATAGCTTAACATTAACATCAGGCAATGTTGCTGCAAGGGTGACAAATACTAGATCAGGTCAAATTGAAACAGAGTATCTAGGAAGGAGAAATCCTATGCAATGGCTCGTACTTGGCCATCCCACTCCATTTTTAATGTAGGTCTTACACCACCAGTCTTCATCAAACCTAACTCATTTTTTGGAAAGAAAACCACTGAGATGGAGGAATGACACCTCCCAGGACATGTAAACCTTTGTTGAAGAATGAAGGAAATGTGACAAGACATTTTGCTGTCATGCAGCTTCCCAAGAAGTAGGTAAGATATGGCAAAGAACTGGTATTTCTTCTTTTATTACAGAGAAAAGGATTGTGTCATTGTTATACCCTCAACATAGTTTTTAACTCAGAAATCAACCTTTGTATTGTTTTGAATGTTAACTGCCCCATATCAGTCCACATATTTGAACACTTCTTCCCAAGATGATGGGATTGTCTAGCCGAGTGGCGAAGCCTTCAGGAAGTGGAGCCTGCCTGGGAAAAGTGGGTGGGCCTTGGGTATTTGCCAGTTTGCACTGCTTTCTGATCTACCCAGATGTGACCAAGATGCCTCATACTTATGCCACAACAGTGGAGAACAGCATAAGCAACCATACCCTTTCTGCTAGGAAGAAATGTACCCTCAATCTATAAGCCTAAATTAATAAATCCCCCTCTCTCCCTCCCTCCCTCTTTCCCTTTCTTCCTTCCTGCCTCCCTCCCTTTTTCCCTTTCCCTGCTTCTTGTTAGTTTTTGGTCACAATGCATTTATTTAAACTGATGCTCCTGGTTGGGACCAAAGTCAAACAGTGATGTTATACAGTGATGAACACCATTCCATTCCCACTCCACATGACTGTGTCAAAAGAAGTTATTGGTGTTCAGTTCTGAGATGACATCCAGCATTTTATGGCCACTCAGATGTAGAAAAGCCAGGCCAGGGGGAAAATATAGAAGGAAATGAGGGAGAGGGAAGAAAAGGCACATTTTATAAGCTCAGCTATAGTGGTATTTTATTCAAACGGAAGGCACCGGACGTTCTTGAAATATATAGTGTGTCTGGAAGAGGAATTCCCTGGTCACCATGAATCCTTTCTCACATGCCCCTCCCAAATAAGGCTGGAAAGACAAAAACAAAGTAAAAAACCATCCTAGAAGTTCCTGAAAGAACAGAAAAAAATTCCGGTAGGGTAATTAATGAGTGACAGGCTAGTTACCCCTGGGGCGGGGCAGGGGACTAAAATAAAATGTGGCTGGAAATCGTGGCTTCGTCAAAAGACAAGGTTTTGAAGCTGGAAACAATTTGTACAATGTCTCTTCTGACTCTTTCCTCCACTCTGTTCCCATAAAGTCTGGGCAGGAGCCAGTTGGAAAAGCTCCTTACAGCTGTCCAGATGAGGGTCATGGAGGAAATGGGGAAGATTTTAAACACTGGCTCTCGGCATTTTGAAGGCAGGGATCCTTTAGGTCAGCGATATCGGCAGCTTGATTCTTGCAGCCCAGTTGGGAAAATAACAAAATCAGTTCTCTGAAAGCCGTTCCAATCTGAGAAGTGCAGGTTTCAACTCCAAGCATTTAAGGGCAATAAATGACTTTTCCTGTGCCAGAGGGTTCTAGAAAGACTAACACCATTTTTAAGGTTCAGATTTCGCTCTAACGAGTTACATAAAAACCCACAACCAGTGTAAATGTCAGCAGGGAAGGGATGTGTTCAGGAGAGAGACCTGTGCAATCAAATCTTTGGAACTACAGCTAAGGGGTCTTACTGGAAATAAAAGGACTGGTTTATGACACACAGTGCTCACTGTGATAGCTATTTGCATCTCGAGTGGGAGCTTTAGCCGCTTTGGACTGGTTACCTGGTTGTGCTAATAGTGGAAAAACAGCACTTTCCAAATATATCCTCCAGCTGAGGGCTGCAGGAACAGCTGCAAGGGAGTGAAGAAAAGATGGGTTGTCCGAAGGCCATTTTGTTCATATGTCTGCATTTTAAATACCAAAGGTTCGTGTGGGTGCATGCAGTCCCATGTGGTCCATCACCAAACCGGAAGTATTACGCAGCATTTGCCCTGGACTGATCGACCAGGGACACCTCTGTCACCGCTGATTTTTCAGGTTATTTGGCTTATTTTCCTTGAAGAGTCCTTGGTATTAAACTTCCAGCCTTTTGGATCTGTTTCCTGGTGGAAATCATGAACAGGCTGGATTGACTATCACCTGGAAAATGGATAAATGGCATCACCGGCACAGCTAGGTGCCGGCCTGGAAGACTACATGAGTTCTTCCTTCCAGAAATGTTTATAGGAAATCTTAGTTTGCAATTATGAAATTCAAGGAATCCTGCACTCTTTGCAGCCTCTACATAATAATTTGACTCAAACTGTCACATCAGGCGACTCAAAATTCACTCACCAGATTCACTACAGGCTGCATCTGAGGAAATGAACTGCGGTTTAAAGAAATTCTTTCTGGAGTCTCAAATCCAAAACTGAGAGACCAGTGACATTTATTTGCTAACAAGCAAAACAAGCACACAGCCGTGCAATCCTCCGTGTGCTAAAGAAGCCTAATTATGAGCTCAGAGGTAAGGCAAGGTTTTCAGGATGCTGGCTTCCCCATTTTACCGACACAGCGATTTTGTTGTTGTGAGCTGAAATTCAGATGGGAAGAAATCAGAACTGATAGTTAAGAATTATAAAGTGGAAGGGCTTCTGCTGAAAGTGTCAAACATGGGAAAAGATGGGAAGGAAAAATATTAATGCCAGAAGAAATGCAATCACATGAAAATTTAAAGCACACATCACCAGAAAATGTTGTCACTCGCTCTGCAACTTCTGCTTCCCACGGACTTCCAAATTCAAGAGCTCAGTGTAGGCCAAGTGACTCTGAAGTCCCTTAGTCCTGCAACATGTGTTTATACTTTCAAAAGGGACCCTCAGCTTTCCAGTTATAACATCAACCCCACGTTCTGATTCTGATATTCTTCTTCTAAATGGTGGCTTGCGTTGTATCATTTTTTTTTTATGAAAGCAAAAGGAATGCTGAGTGTTTTGTTGCTATTATTATTGGGTTTTGGTTTTCTTTTTTTTTGCTTTTATTTATTTTTGTCACCTCAATAAAACTAAAGTTAGCTAAGAAGAGGAACCTGCATGAGAAAATGGCCTGTTCATCTACAAAATCTATTCCAGTTCCCCTTCCCATGGCAATCCATGTGTTTCTCCTAAGCCCTCCTCATTAATTACACTCTTAGGGTCTGAGGATTGCAGCATGACTTTCATCTTTACTTAACAACGAATGTCCACTTACAAGTGAGTACATACCATGTTTGTCTTTCTGGGGCTGGATTATTTCACTGAGGATGGTCTTTTCTAGTTCCATCCATTTGCCTGCAAATTTCATGCTGTCATTGTTTTTAACAACTGAGTACTACACCATTGTGTAATGTATATTCTTTATCCATTCTTTGGTTGAGGGGATCTAGGCTGCTTCCAGTTTCTAGCTATTACGAATACAGCTGTAATGAACATGGTAGAGCAAAAGGTTGGGGAGATAGGAACAGGAGGGACCTGGTAGGGGGTCAGAAAGAGAGTACTGAGAGAGACAATCGGAACTGGGGGGCAATTGGGGGGTGATGTAGAAATGTAGTATAGTGAAAAGTCCCTGGAATCTATGAGAGTGTCCCTAGTAAAGTCTCCTAGTAATGGGGAATATGGAACCAGAACTGGCTATCTTCCATAACCAGGCAGGGCCCCTAGCAGCAGGACTGCGCATCAACCCAGCCACAAAGCCTTGGACCCACACTCTGCCCTGGCTGCAAGATGTACCGGAGCAACGATGCTGCAGAACTTGTGGGAGTGGCCAAGCCATGACTGGGCCATCTTGAGGCCCACAACTTGAGAGGGAGCCCAGGCCTGACCCTGCCTGGACAGTGAGGACCCAGAGGCCTGACACTGCCTGGACAGTGAGGACCCAGAGGCTGGACAGCCCAGAGACCCGGGAGAGAACCAACACAACTGGGACAAACAGTAAATGAAATGATCCCTAACGATATTCTGCTACACTCACAGACAGCCCACTTGACATCAGCAGGGCATCTTCCAGCAATAGATGAGACAGGATGCAGAGACCCACAGCCAAACAGTAGATAGAGCCAGGGGAACACCGATGAAGAGGGGGAAGAAGGATTATAGGAGCCACAGAAGACAAGGACATCCGGGAGAACATGGTCTACAGAATCAACTAAGCAGAAAACACAGGGGTTCACAGAGACTGGAGTGATAAACATGGACCCTGTATGGATCTGAGCTAGGTCCTCTGCGTATACTTTATCATTGTGTAGCTTGGTGTTCTTGTGGGACTCCTAACAGTGGGAGTGGGGGTGTCTCTGACTCTTTTGCCTGTGCTTGGGACCCTTTCAGCCTACTGGGTTGCCAAGTTCAGCTTTGACATCAGGCTGCATCTTGTTAACCAATATTTGGTGAATATCCCTGGTCCTTTCTCTCTCTCTCTCTCTCTCTCTCTCTCTCTCTGTGTGTGTGTGTGTGTGTGTGTGTGTGTGTGTGTGTGTATGTCTTTCCTTCTTTCTTTCCTCATTTTCTTCTTTTTCTCTCTTCCTTTTTTAAGGGAAACAAGGAGGAGTTGATTTTGGGGGAAGAGAGGTGGGCGAGGGACTTGGAGGGATGGAGGAAAGAGAAGCTGCTTTGGGGGTGCACTGAATCAGAGAAGAATAACAGTTAAAAAAGAAAAAAATGGCCTGTAGGCAACTCTATGGGGAATCTTCTTAATGAATGATTGATGTGAAGGGCCCAGCTCACTGTGGGCAGTGCCACCCCTGAGCAGGTAATCCGGAGTTGAATAAGAAAGCTGAGCAGGCCATGGGGAGCAAACCAGTATGGAGCACTCCTCTATGTCCTCTGCATGAGCTCCTGTCTCCCTACTCCTGCCTGGAATTCCTGCCCTGACTTCCCTGGATGATGGAATACAAGCTGTAAGATGAAATAAATCATTTTCTTTCCAAGTAGCTTTTGGTCATGGTGTTTATCATAGCAAAAGAAACCCTAACTAAGACAATGGTCTCGGAGCAGGACTCATATTCTTATTTTTTTCTGACTTAAGTGTCTAGTCTGGTTCTCCATCATAGCCCACATCAGACATCAGAATAGTTGTGGGGCTCCAAACCAGGGTCAGGGAGATCAAGCATTGTTGTGCACAGACACCAACTCTCAGAGAAGAGCATATGTTGTGATGTGTATGTATTTCATACTAGAAATTCAGTGACACAAAGTCACACAATACACGCAAAAACTTGTTTTATGATGTCATTGGTTATGTGCCTTAATGGGGTCACTATAAAATTTTAAAGCTGAGCTTATTTTATAAAGTTATTTCACATACTGATTTTTTGCTTCAATCATTTCTTTTCTCTGATTCTATTAAAAGATCGGCTTCATTGTCATTTGCAAAAGGGAAGGTCATTGTTTCCCACAATGAAATGTGTATGACACATTCTTAATAGCTCATTGTATTTAGTGGGCCCACAGTACCTTGTGGGCTTATTGATTACTTAATATTTATTTTTATTAATAATGTGCATATGTGTACTTCTTTATATGTATGTGCATCATGTGTGTGCAGTACCCATAAAAGTCAAAAGAGGGCACTGCATCCCCTGGAACTGGAGTCACAGGTAGTTTTGACCTGACCATGTGAGAGCTAGAAAGATTTTGTGTTTTCCTAGTAATCTACATCATTTAAATAGTAGGGGCTTCAGAAAGGGACTGAGGGAGGAGAATGACCTCAGAAAGAAGCCCAAGGTGGTTAGAAACACACTAGGTTTTAAGACTAAAATGACTGGCCTGCACAGTAGATGGACAAAAGGGAGACTAGTTTACACTGATCTCTGTCATGATGACATCCAAAAGGACATCAAGGAACCCAGGCATGATGGTAAGGAGGGGAAGAACAAGTCACAAACAGACACTTAAGATGTAACAAACCACCGTTTAAAGAAGGCAGCCTGTGTACAAAGGGCTCTGTGTCTACGAGTCCTTCAAAGAGCGCAAGCACAGTACGGCTGCACAGCAAATGGCTCCGGTGCCATTCCAGTTTCTAACCATAGTCACCAGCACACACATGAGCATTCCTGGGTGCTCGATCCAGGAGCAGAGGATCTGAAAGCATCACACGTCATGTGTCAGATCTGTGCTAAGCACTGGTGAGTAAAACATGAAAACAAGACAGAAGTTTCTGTCCCAGCCATTCAGTTCCAAAGATGCACACAGAGTCTTATATTAATTATAAACGATTTGACCTATTGGCTCAGTCTTATTATTAACTATCTCTGACAACTTAAATTAACCCCTAATTCTTGTCCATGTTTAGCCATGTGACTTGGTACCTTTTCTCAGTAAGGCATTCTCATCTTGCTTCCTCTGCATCTGAAGAAATATTCAATTCTCACTTTTAGTGAGTTCATGGCCTCAGAGGACCACAAAAAAGAAACAAGACGGGTGGTGCCCAGTTTCCCAAATGTATGCTATGGTGGAGAGAACAGAAATCCCTATCAAAGGAAGCAGAGAAAGGGTGTCAGTGATGGTCAGTAACAAATCTAAAATAATCTGGGAGGTGAGTCTCAATGAGGCACTGTCTGGATTAGATGGGATATGGCATGCCTGTGAGGGATTTCCTTAAGTGGGTGAGCTGAGGTGGGATGGCCCCACCATGTATGTGGTCAGCACCATTTCAGGGACTGGGCCCCTGGCCTGAGAGAAATAAGAGAGGGAGCTGAGATCTAGCAGGCACAGAACTTATTGTTCTGTGCTCTCGCCTGCAGGTGTCGGACGTGATGGGACCCTTCCGCTCCTGCGACTGTGGCTTCCCGGTAATTCTGTGCTGTGAGCTGGAATTGGGAGCTGAGACCCACTCTTTCCTCCCCTATGTTGTCTTGGCAAGGGCATTCACCACAGCAACAGCAAATGAAACTAGCACAATGTCTAAGTCATTTACTGGAGTAGATAAGAGAACACCTTGCTGGATGTCAGCAAAGCTGGGAAGCAAATCAAGTACACAGAGGCAGCACAGAAGAGGGGCTATGTAAGAGGTAAACGGCAGCTTGGTTTGTGTCTCGGGCTTATTTTCCTAGTGTAGCAACCCGGGACAGGTCTTCATTTCTCTCTGCATATTATAAACTGCAGATGTTGATAATGACTTCAATTAGAAAAATCTAGTCGTGTATTTGAAACTCTTATCATAATTTCTATGCTCAGTGAGTGTTCCACTATGAAACATTGCATGACTGTGATGATTCGGCAAAGGAAACAGGCACCTAAGTATCCTTGCATATGGATTGAGGTGTGGGAAGACACGTGATGAGAGGGGAGGAAGGGCAAGGGACATCCTGCAGGCAGGCAGCTCAGGGCACAACTGCAGAGAAGAAGTTGGTAGAAGAACCCTCCAGAAAAATGATGGTCCCGCCCTCCAAGACACACAGGCTCCTTCTCACAAACGCACAACAGCTGGACAGGCCAGGTCAAGGAAAGGCCTTGCACTCTATAAGTAGCTAGAAGTTTAACATTTTTGACAGCTCATTCCAAATGACAGAGAGCCAAAAATTTACATGTGTCTGCTGTGAGATAATGCTCTTGTACACTGTGAAGATTTATCACTCATATTGGTTTAATAAATGGCTGATTGGCAAGTAGTTAGGTAGAAAGTATAGGCAGGGTGACCAGATTAGGGGAATTCGGCGAAGATGAAAGGCAGAGAAGCAGTCACAAGACAGATGCAGAGGAAGCAAGATGAGAATGCCTTACTGAGAAAAGGTACCAAGTCACATGGCTAAACATGGACAAGAATTAGGGGTTAATTTAAGTTGTCAGAGATAGTTAATAATAAGACTGAGCCAATAGGTCAAATCGTTTATAATTAATATAAGACTCTGTGTGCATCTTTGGAACTGAATGGCTGGGACAGAAACTTCTGTCTACACATGTCATTGAATTTTAATGATGATAAGCATCTTTAAACTTTTCATTAATAAATAAGTGAATGTTTTCATCTTGTTGCCTATCAACACTGTTAGACCATACTGAGATGACTCTAGGCAGGATGATTATCTTTCCAGATGGCATACTTGAAACGGATGCTCAGAAATCATTATTTTAACACATGCACATAAGCACAAAAACACATGTGAATGCATGCACACCACACACACGCATGTATACACCATACACACAGAACACACACACAGAAAGAACACACACTTTGCAGTCACTACTTGAATTCCTTCAAGTCCCCATCATTCTGAATGCATTCTTTTTCATAGAATCTTGGTCAACTTGAAGATAAAATTTTTAACTTCTTCTGCTCTCTTTTATAAGTTAATTGAGAAGTCTTTATTCTGAGCTAAGTCTTGAGTTTTGCAGACTTAAGATGAGATGCCTCTCATAGAATATATAGTCCAGATAAGGAGAGCACCAGCCCTTATTCCATGTACCAAGCAAAACCATCTTCAGAGATACCATATCTCATGTTCTTTCTAGGAATTCACTAACCAGGTCCAGATTTTTCTTTTTTTCTTGATGCTAATTTCCTCATATTTCAGGTAGTTTTCCATGTTGCCCCCAGTTATTAACAATCCTGTTTCAAATAACTGTAAAATTCTGCCTGCCCCACTTTTGTGTTTTGCATCTTTATATTAATGGCAATTTTCAGTTATGCAAAGATTCCATTCACATATGTAGCCTTTATATCCCTAATGTAGTACTTCCTTATAAAAATATCTGAGCTCACTTGTATAAAGAGTGTGGAAATCATGCATCTTTCGAAATGTATTCTTTTAAAAAGAAAACCTAAAAACTTATGTTTCAAAAACTAGTGGAAAAGCAGTGTTTGAGCAAGCAAGGTGCCACAGCAGATAAAGGTGATCACTTCTGAGCCTTATGATGTGAAGTTGGTCCTTGGGACACTGAACAAAGGATAAAGAGAGAAGAAACTCTTAAAAGGTTTTCTCTGACTGCCCAAGGTATTATGTATGTGTACACACACACACACACACACACACACACACACACACACACACGCACACGCACACATGAAATAACCGTAACAAAAAAGTCTATTATTTAAAAATAACACTGGGCCCAACAACAGTCAAAGAAAGATAACCATAAAGTAAAATCATAATAAATGAAATAGAAAATGGTCAAATCGCATGAAAGACCAATAAAACTAAGAGGTTTGTTTTTTTTTAAAAAAAAAGATAAACAAAATAGCTAAACTAAGAATAAAAGGTACAGAAGAAAGGAACACTACAGCTGCTAATGGAAACATGAGGAACCATGATGTGCTATCATGGCTAATTATTCATCAATTAAGTGGGATAGCCTAAAAGAAATGGATAAATTCCCAGTCCCAAATAACCTTCTGTTCTAGTTTGCTTTTCTGTTGCAGTGATAAACACCATGCCAAAGAGCAATGTGGGAGGAGAGGGTTTATTTCCACTTACACAATACAGTCCATTGGTAAGGGAAATCAAGGCTGGAGCTTGAAGCAGAAACCATGGAGGAATGCTGTGGACCAGCTCACTCCCAGACCCATGTTCAGGTTCCATGTAAGGGTCAGGCCCATGTGCCTTGGGATGGTGCCACCCACAGTACACTGTAACCTTAATTAATATGCTTATGGGCAATCTAATGGAGTAATTCCTCAAATAAGGCTCCATCTTCCCAGGTGTGCCAAGGTGGCAAACAAGATTAGCCACCATCGCTTCCAAAATGGACCCATGAAGAAGTAAAGGAACTTGATACAGGTTAATTATATGAAAGGAGACTAATGGTAAAATAACAGCTTTCAAAGAGCAGCCAAGATCCTGTAGGTATATCTGCTGAGTGGATTCAAAGAACAAATTCAAACCTCTTCAAATGCTTTCAAGAGTAACTGAACAAAACCCATACTCCTAAGGCCATCATCACTGTTACCAAAGCCAGACAAAGGCACAGGAAGAGATAAACACAGGCCAGGATCCTAAGAGCCACAGAAGCAAAAATTCTCAGCCAAGTGCCAGAAAACAGACTTAACAGCGTATTAAGAGGGTTATATACTATGAGCAAATGAGGATGAGTTGAGTGATATAAAGATGATTCAATCGCATCCTCTAGTGATTAAATCTCAACAGATTAAATACAGAAGGTAGCTACCACATTGCCATAAATGAGGAAGGAACAGACTATTATTCCTGTGGCTATTATAAAAACCTGACAGAAGCAATTTAAGAGATTACAGGGTTAATTTGGCCCACAGTTTAAGGGTACATGGTCTATTATGGTGGAGATGGCACAGTGGGAAGGACAGCTATTTTATGTATATAACAGCAGGGGGGTAAAGCATCTGGTTACATGGCATAGGCAACCAGGAAGTCAAAACCTAGACCAGAATCAGGGCTAATCTATAACCCCGAGGATCACTCTATGTTCTTATGTCTGGAACCAAATCCAAAAGGTTCCACTAGCTGACAAAACAGCATCACTGGCCAGGAATGAAGTCCTCCAGTGTGTGAGCCCATATGATACATCCCATGTCATGGCTGTAACTGTCACACAGGACAATCCCTCTCCTACTCTCATCCCCAACTAAGATCAGGGACAAGAGAAAGGACAGAGAGATAAGATCAGAACAAGACAGTTTTCCCAGTTCTGTTTACAGAAGATGTCAAGTTCTGGATTGAGTCATCAGGCAAGGAAACAAGGTTTTATATAGAAAAAAAAATCCTGAAAACATAAGCAGAAACCACCAGCACAGATGAGTTCTTTAAAATTTACAGGAAAAGGTTACTTTTTAAGAAAAAAAAAACAATTTTTATATAGTAACAGTGATCTATTTAAAAGAGAAATCAAGAAAATAATCCCATTTACAGCAGCAATAAACACATAGAAAAATGAGCATTGATGAAAAAGAGCAAGGCCCAAAGAACATTCCATCATCATCGACTACAAACAATATTTTAAATGTCCATACTACCCCAGTCTGCAGATTAAACAAAATGCATATCACAATTCCAGTCTTGTTTGACAGAGAAATAAAAACAAATCCTAGCATTAGAAGAGATTCCTAACAACGTGGACAGCAACTATTCATCTGGAACAAGAACAAGGCGGCACACATCCTAACACATCCTACAAAGCTATCGTGATGACAGCACCATGGCAGCGACTAAACTCCTCACATCGTGTTTGGAGAGGTGACGCCAACTCTTAGAGAACTCATTGCTCTTGCAGAGGACCTGAGTTTGGTTCTTAGAACCCATGTCAGGTGGCTCACAACCTCCTGAAATTCCAGCTGCAGGGGATTTGATACTCTCTCCCAATCTCCAGGAGCACCTACACCCATGTGCACATACCACCCTTACATACACAAATAATTAAATAGAAAAAATTAAATCTTAAAAGCAAAAGCATGGTGGCTACCAGAGGCTGATGGCTTGGTGTGGACTAAGGGGCAGTGAGATTCTGGGGCAAGCCTACCACAGTTTAGGATAAGAAGAGCTCTTTGAAGAGAGTGATTGTACAACGTTGGGCTACAGTCAGTGACAACATGTGTTCTTATGTGTCCTGTAATTTGCATTTCCCTGATGGACATGATGTTTTGTTTTCATATCCTTCTGGGATATTTGTTCTTAAATATTTGAGGACAAGCTGTCCATTCCATCAGCCCATACATTGACTGGGTTAATTGTTCACCGGGACATTGTAGCATTGAGTTGTGCATTAATTTTGTCAGATTAAGAACTGGTCAAGGTTTTCTCCCAACCTGTAGCAGTCTTTTCGCTTGACCCTCTGCTTTGCTATGCAGAATCCCTCTTCATTTCGCACAATCCCACATCTCAGTTCTTGATTATTCTACAAAACTGCTGGGATCTCATCACAAAGCATATTCATATCTGAGGGTTTGCTGTAATAAGCCTTTCTCTGCCCCACCAGCCAGCTCCCAAATAATGATACAGAGACTTCTTATCACTTATGAAGGCTTATCTTTAGCTTAGACTTGTTTCTAACTGGTTCTTATAACTTAAATTAAGCCATTTTTATTAATCTATGTGCTGCCATGTGGCTTGTAGTTTTTACCTCTCCTTATGCATGCCCTGTTTCCTCTACATCCAGATGGCAACTCCCCCTTTATTCTTTCCAGAGCGCTCTCTGTCAGAAAGTCCCACCTATACCTCCTGCCTAGCTGTGGTTGTTTGGTTTCTATTAGATTAATCACAGTGACATATCTTTCTACAGTGTGATCAAATATCTTTCAACATTTCCTTTTTTTCTAAATAAAAAAGAAAGGGTTTTAACTCTAACATAATAAAACTATATACAATAAGAACAATTATCAGGTAAGAACTACATTTGAACTATCCAGTCAACTTGTATTTGGCAAATTTGGAGAAATTACTCTATTATCTATCTTATCTTGATGATCTTAAAGTTTTATACCTAAACCATTTTTATCATAACTTGCATTACCAACCCAAAACTATCCTTTTATACCTCAAAATATTTTCTTAAATAACTTAAGCTTTTGTGTTTCTCAATCATATACACTTCAAACTTCTTTTGTGAGTTTCTTTTCTTAATTTGGTAACAAGAAATTATAACTAACTATCTCGTCTTCGACACCATCAGAGACCTGAGAAGAATATACTATTAACTGAGTAAACAGGAAGTGTAGAGCAAAGAACTTCTAAATCTATAGAAATGACAGAAACATCTGGCTGTCTGGCACCCAAGGTTCCTTTGTAACATTGCGGCATCCATTTTGGCCTACCTGCCTAAAATATCTGACAGACTTTTCTGTGAAGCAGGAATTTTGAAGGACTGTCCTACCTTGTCTTGACAAATCTGGTAGTCACTTTCATTTATGTCCTGATTGTCTAGTTTGGACTGCATCCTGTCAGCAGTCAAGGCAAGGGCAGTTTCTTGCCCAAATGGCTAGCTTTGCCACATTGAAAGCAAACTCCATATGGAGGTTCTTTGATGCCCATCATTCTATTTTGAAGTTGACTGGTGCTACCAAGAGCAGACATGCCTCACTGTCATAAAAAGCCTTATGTTATTAAAACATTTTAAATCTTATATTTTGTAGGTCTTTGAAATGTTTGAAGACTATCTATCTATTTAAAATATATCTTTATTTAATCTTGAAAACATATCTAATATGACTACAAGTTTGATTGTTATAGACCACTAACTACTAACCTGCATTTCTTAATTACCCTAAATAACTATTAAGGACTAAAACTTTATATTTTTTAAATGAACTATATAGGTACAATACCTTAAACAAGAGTAGAAACCTATATACAATTTAACCAAATATCCTCAAATTTATACCAATATATAAAAATCTATACTAATGTAAAATATTTGAGTCTAATGGTTGTTGTTTTTTACTTTGAAAGTAGAGTCAATAATCTATCCTTTTATCTTATCATTTCTATATACTCACTTTTTCTTTTCAGAATGAGATCCCTGAATCTAATCTCCTTTGTCCAGCTTTTTTCCTGACTGTTAACAATAACAAATTGTAACCAACCACCCTAAATGATGACAAACATCCATAACACATCAAATGACAAAAGCAACCCACCCCAACTCTTGTAAATGTGGGCATCATGTTCCCTATACTGCTTCCTGTTTACTGGGGGTGACAGCATCTCTACAGAACCCTGAAAAAATGAGATAATGGTCAAGTCCTGGGAGAGCTATATAAATCATTTGTTGTCCAGTCTCTGTATAATTGGGAAATGTAGGACCTATCTGAAGTCCTAGCTGGAGTAGCATGAAGCTGGACTATCTCATTTAGCAATTTTGAAATTGCTTTGGATGCATAATACTGAGAAAATTGCAACAGAGGCATTCTGAGAGGCTGGATGACCTGGACTACTTGTCTTTATTGGTATCTGATCTTTTTTTTCTGAAAACACACAAATGTTTAAAGATAACATATATATCTGCAATAACACAAGTATGGAATATGCAGAAATCAGTTAAAGATTTTTTGTTTTATATTTGAGGAGGTAAAAGGCATTAGTTAATTTTATAAGTTTGTTTGAACTGTATAACCAAACTGTAACATAAATCTCTACCCATGTCATGTGAAAGGATGGCATGTAGTAATAAGTTAAGAGGACTCTGTAGCCAACAAGATTTATCATGTCACATCCAATCTCAGAGCTGATATATCAGTTTATATATCCCCTGTCTCATAATTAATCTTTTGTTCCTCTTTTTATGCTTGTAGCCAAGATCCTCAAGAGGTTTCCCCTAGTCAAATCTGATCTTGATTAACTTTTGAAGAAATCTATAGCTTTTTGTTTCCCATAGAAACAAAAGTGTGACCTCTCCCCCAATGCAACACATTGATTGACTTCTATTCTGAATCAAAGACATCTCTAAAGTATATAGGCTGGGTTCATTCAGCAGTCCTCCCCATAATCCAGTGTTTCTCAGCATCTTATAACTCATTGGCATTCATAAAATTCAAACTCAACAAAGCACCATACAGTATTCAGACATCCTGTATATTTCCCATCTTTTCATGGCTTAATTTTTAATATTGCTTTACTCTCTCTGTAAAGATGTTATTATTTTAAAAACATTTTCATGCTGTTTATACCTATTTTCTTTAGTGTCTAAGTATATTTTTAAACACACTATACACATGTAAGAGGTTTTCTGTGTCTGGACCTGGCTTTACTAAGTGCCTACAACATTTTTCTGATCAGGACAGACAAATCTTAAACTGCTGTGTCAACTGCTGCATGTCTCAACTTAGCACATGTCACTGATTCATGGCACTGGCAGCTGGCTCCAGCCCTCAGGCAATGGCCAGGAGCTCCACCTCTGCATACCAAGCACTGGCCCACATGAGAGACTGCAGGACTGGGAATCTATGTCTGTCTCCTTGTCCAGACCTTTTCTTAGCTTTCTCAGGCCCTGTGTTTGGATATTTGAACCCCACATTAGGTGCCATTTATAATGAATCTTTCTCTGTCCCACCAGCCAGCTCCCAAATAATGACACAGAGATTTCTTATTAATTATGAAAGCCTTGCCTTAGCTTAGGCTTCTTTCTAACTAGCTCTTATAACTTAAATTAGCCCATTTTTATTCATCTATGTGCTGCTATGTGGCGAATGGCTTTTTACCTCTCTTCTTGCATGTCCTGTTTTCTCTGCATCCTGCTAGCAACTCCCCCTTTCTATTTCCCAGAGCTCTCTCTGTCCTGAAGTCCTGCAGATGCTTCCTCCCTAGCTATTGGCCATTTAGCTTTTTATTAAACCAAACACAATGATATATCTTTCCACAGTGTAATCAAATATTTTTCAACAGTTTGCATATGTTAATCAGCTTGACTTGGCACCCAACAAAGTACATAGATTACAAAAGTTGTATGGGGCCTGAAGATGGAGGTAAGGGGCAGAGCTCTTGTCTGGTATGAATGATGCCCATGGACTCAAGCCACAATACCACAAACAAATCATGTTAGTCTATAAGTATATGTGTACTTGTGTGTGTGAATGTTTATGTGTTGTAAAACTGTGTGTGCATGCATGTGGAGGCCAGAGGTCAGTCTCTTATGTCATTCTTCAGGTGCAATCCCATTGATTTTGGTTTTGAAACAGCATCTCTTTATTGGCCTTGAACTTGCTGATTCAACTGGCAGCCAGTCTCAGCAACCTGCCAGCCTCCCTCTCTCTAGCACTGGGACTGCAAGCAAGTATCTCCAACTGTTTTGCTGGGGTTCCGGGGACAAATTCTGTGCTTGCACAGCAGGGACTCTATTGGTTGAGACAGCTCTTCAGGCCCGATTTATACAACTTCTATTTGTCAATCTAAAAAATAATGCATAAAATATGATAGAAAAATACACTCGAAACTTCTTGCTAATTTTCCTTTATCAATTAGCTTACACAAGACATAGTATCATATTCCAGTTGTCAGTAGATCCACTATATTTGGTTTCATGCTTGTGGTTCCCAGTCACAAACATGCACTTGCAGTGACCTGGCCCAAGGACAGCACCAAGCCTTGGTGACGCACACATTACCCAGGAGGTCATTTTTTCCACCACTGACTGGAACAGCTCAGACATAACCTGGGCAGGACATCAGTCCAATTCCTGGCCATCAAGGGAAGCATTTCCTTTCTAAACTCAAAGATGGAGTTTGTGTTTCTGGGGTGGATTAGAAGGTCACAGGCTCTGTGTCCCATATGTGCTGTGAGCTCATGGAGCTGGGGATTCTGAACACAAGGTACTACATACTATTTGGAGAACCAAGATTGAGTTAAACCATTCGCAGGCCAGGGATTCAAGTAATCCCTTAACTCTTCAGTGACATCTAGATGAGAAAGCCTTCCCGTTCCCTTCACTGTCTAAACAAAATCTCTGGCAACATCAAAGCTCATGGCTGTACTAGAAGGAGAGAGAAGCTGAACCGTGTTGTATATAATCATATCCACTGCAGAAGTTCTTCAAAGTTAATGTTGAAAACAGTCTTTAGGGATGAGGAGAAGGACCAGTGAGTAAGGGTGCTGGCTGGCCAAACAAGAGGACCTTTGTTCAAATCCCTACCACCCATAGCTTGCCATGGCTACACATGCAAGTAATCCTATCACAGTGAGGTAGAGACAGGTAGAGCACAGGAGCTCACTGGCTAGGCAGTCTAGTCAAAAGGGCAAGCTTTAGGTTCAGTGAGAGACCCTGCTTCAAAAACTATGGTGGGAAATAGTTAAGGAAGATATCTGTAGTCCTGCTCTGGCAGTTGCATGCATATGAATAGGAACACACACGCACACACACACATACACATGCACACACTCACATACACATGTGCACACACATTACACACTAGTCTTCAGCTTGTTGAGATCAAGGATAAAGTGCATTCCATGCCACCTGAGATGATAACTCAGTTCTCCTCACAAAGCATAAATGATACCTTGTTGTTCTTCAAAGGCTCCCAGCAAAATTAGATTCCATGGTCTTGAGGAAGGGAAGTAATCTTCTGCAGTGGCCTAGCCAGGATCTAGTTATCAGAGCAGTACTAGAAATGGAATGCCACACCCAAGTTATTACTAACTGTGGGGGTGAGGGAAAAGGAAATGTAGCTAGAATCTAAACGTTATAAGAATTCAGACGCAAATGTAGCCTGAGTATTCTAGAATAAGAACAAGGAAGTAAACATGGGCTCGAATTTTGCTGTTGAAAGATAAGGAATAGTATGTGGAGACCCCCTTGGAGCCCAGAGGGCAAGAGTCATGAGGTAGCTTTCAGTTCAGAGAGCAGAGTGCAATTCCAGCTGCTTTTCTGAAAAGGCAGGCTGGTCCTGGCCTCTTCTTCCTCTTCCTCTTTCTCTCTGTATTTGTCTTTCTCTCTCCCCTCCCCAACTTTGTTTATCTCACTAAAACTCCCACAAAGCAAAAAGATAGTAGAGTGCTTCTTAGATGGTGGGAAACTGTGTAGGTGGAGAAGCAGCTGAGAAAAACCAGAATGCAGAAGTCAAACAGATATCAGCAGATGCTTGACTTCAAGACCTAGAATTTAGACTGGGCATAATCCTAACTTCAAAACCCAAATAGAAATCCTATCTAGGGTTTAGATTCCTGGGTTCATCCATCAAGAAGATAGTGACCCCCAAACTCTCTGGACACTAAGTGGAAGATATTTAAAGAAAAGAAGGGAGCCTTGTTAAATAATTGGGATGGAAGGGGCTCTTCAAGGTCTTAACCTTTTCCCCGCTGAGCAAGCTTGGGAGGTGAGCCTGCAAGAATGGAGAAAGATGGAAAAGTGTGCTTGCTGGGAGAACCAGGCACTGAGAGCGAGCCCTGCCTCCTTCTCGGACTCAGACCAAGAGAGAGCATCAGCCGCACTTGGACTCACTCCATCCACCATTTCATGGCTATTTTCCCCACTTACAATGTATTAAACTACTGCTTACATTAAAGTCATCACCGGTGGAAACCTGGGCATGCGTTTATCATAGCAGAAGTCCAAAACGCTGTTAGGAGTAAAATGTGCCCAAACTATTTTCCAAAGAAGCCTATGCTTTGAAGGCACAATTACCATGTGTTTAACACTGGTATTAAGTGACAAGCAGGACCATAAAGCCCAACCAACATTGCTTATGCTACCATGGACGTAGGTGGATTGGAGCTACTCCATGTTTCCTTCGAAATGTCTGCCTTATATAAACTCTGGATACTGTGCTGTGCTGAGTCTGTTCGTCACTGGTAACACACAGCAGGAACACTGCAGTGGGATCACTGCTGTTAATCTCACTTGTGAGAATTATTTGTGAACTGAAGGAAAGAGTTGAACAATAGAGATCTAGTTCTGTGAGTTAGGCAGACATCGTCTTGCATTTCCACCATATTAATTTTGACATACTGCACAGCGCCTCTGGCTTTGCTCCCCATCGTATAAAAGGGGACGTTAATCATTCTTCAGTTATTTTACGCCCATGACGAGTTGCAGGTGCACAGGTGATGTGCACTTGTCTCCTTCCAACCGGAAGAGCCCCCCTGAGCGGGGAGGGCTCCTGGGACACTTACAAAGCTTGGGGAGGCTGGAAAGTTAACCCCAGCAAAGGCCGGCTCCCAGCTGGCATATGCTGTGAACAACCGGGCAAAGGCGACTCTCTGGTGGAACAAGTTGTGCAGGGAGCACTATGAATGCAGCTGCGATGAGTCATCACCCATGTTGGACTGGGGTTTGGGGTGACGCAGAAGCCCTTGAGTCATCCATGCTGATGCAAATAACATTAGTAAACTCCCTGGTTCACTAAGCTAGGCCTGAATAGAACGCTTTCTTTGATCTGTTATCTGCACCATATGTAGGGGGACACACAAACAAGTGTTTGCTTAGAACTCACCAGGAAATTGCACATAGCCAGCCTTCAGTGATAAATAAGGGAACTAAGCAGGCTGGCTTTAAAGAAATGCTAGTCTTACAGTTAAATACTATACCTCAACCACACACATTTGCTCTCTGATGCAGCATTAGAGTGCTAGGAACAGCAACCTTGATGGGGACTAAGTTACACAGTGTATTCATTTTAGTATATCCTCTGCCACCATAGCCAACGTCTATCACGTTTAAAAGATGACACATCTCATTATAAATTCATTCTGCACTCGCGCTTCTCTCCTGAGAAAATCAAATGAGGATTCCATTCCTAACCCATGCCATTAAAACTCATTTCCTCTTCCTCTTCTTCCTCCTCCTTCTTTCCTCCTTCCTCCTATTGGGCAGAATGCTTCCACCTCTTGCTCCTCCTAATTTTTCCCAACTCTTTATTTTAATCCAGGATCCTTGATGGTATTATCTGTTGCACATATTTTACTGCTGGGATGGTTGGCTGGTCCCACTGATGGAAGGGAGTGTGAGAACTCCCTCTCTTGTGCTTTAGAGAATGAAGGGGAAAACTCAAGACAAAAGATCTGGTAAACAGTTATGCCTCTGGGGTTCTTGAGGTTTCAGAAGACTATCAGTTCTATGGGTCAGTGGAGGCACCACCAGTCTTCCCAAGATATAAGACCATCCCGTAACTTTCCATATGTTTCATATTTTCACCGATCATCCAGAATACTTGCTTGTCGCTGTCTGCAGAAGGTCACTCATAAGCTGGAGCCATACTGGGACAGATACGTTTTATATGGTTTTTGAAATTTTCCCTAAAAATAAACAGAGCCAGAGCCTTGGCTTTAAACAGAAACTTTTAAAGGTCACGGGGAAAGGAAAGAGAATAAGACCTGGACATCCCATAAAGATGTATCTAAGTGGCATTAACTGTCCATACTGATGGGAATAACAGATGCCAAGTGAAACCGATCCAGGCTAGAAGGGTTAAGTTTAACACGCATTGCAAACATGCATCATGCATCACGTCATTCCTGTTTAAGCAATATCTTTTTAAAAGCAGTGTGCACACGGGTGCTCGTGTGCACATCAGTAGACACCGGATCTCTTGGCACTGGAGTTGCAGGCAATCGTGGGATACCCAGCTTGCTGTATGTGTGCTGGGACCTGAACTCTGCTCCTTCGTAGAGCAGCCAGTGCTCTCGAATGCTGAGCCATCTCTCCAGACCCATAATCAAGCTTTTACGTAGTTACCACACATGCACTACAAACTCATTATTGCTGTCTCAGATCCTGTCTCCCAAAAGAAGAAAAACATAAGGAGCCCGACAGTAACCTAAGGCAGGAAAACCTCCTCAGGACTTCTCTGGGGGTATGCATCATAGCAGAAGCCTCATCAGGAAGAAGCGTAGGGATTTTGCCTGGAATTTCTTTTGAGGATTACAATCCGTTAAGCAAAAATAGAAACTTTCAGGCAAATATTCAAATAAATATTTAAAACATCTCATAGAACAAAAATACAAGTATTTTTCCACTTATCATTTATACAGTGACACCACAACAAACCCAAGTGAATCTATATGTATATATATTTATTAATGTTAGAAGACATATTAATTTTAAATGAGTTGTACATGCATATATGTCTATATACATATATACATATAACACACATACATATACATATACACACATATATACAGATTCCACTTGGAGGAAGCCTCATTTATTTGGAAAAACAGGAGGAGATGGGATGGGTCTGTAGCTGAGTGGGAGAATGCTTGGCGATGGGCGTAAGGTTCTAAGTGCAATTCCTCAAATCACAAAGTAAGAAAAAGGGAAACAGTGGGAGAAGAAAAAGGTGGGGGAACTCTTGTACTGATCAAGTTTCCTCCTGCTAAAGCCTTCTTGATTTAATCACTCATGTCTGTCCCTGTGAAATAACATGGTACTTCTCACAATTTCTTTATACCTTAAACACACAAGGAGAGATTTTCTGCTCTTGGACCTTCTGTCACTGAGATGATATCATGGGAATCTTTGGAAAATTTTTAAGTCATATTTTTCTTAAGATTTATTTATTTATTTTTTGTGTGGTGTGTGTGTGTGTGTTTATGTGGTGTGTGTGTGTGTGTGTGTGTGTGTGTGTGTGTGTGTGTGTGTGTGCATGTGTGTGGTGTATCATGTGTGAGTAGGTACTAGCTCATAAAGGCTAGAAGATGATGTTGAGTCCCCGGAGCTGGAGTTACAGGCAACTGTGATTTGCCAGATATGGGTTCTGGGAACTCAGCTTGGGTCCTTTGCACAAGCAGTACACACTTGTCACCACCGAGCCATCCCTACAGCCACCTTAGTCACGCTGATTTTACTCTGCTTTGGGAAAACCACCATATTTTACCTCAGCAGTTACATTTTTTTTCTCGATCTGCTTTAGCGAAAGGACTCCTAATAGCGGGCTTTCCAAGGCGCCTCGTGTGTTTCAGCCAATTCTGCCATTTGACTTGACTCTTTCCGTCTGGGTTGTGGCTGTGTTACCCATCTTCCTGGACTCCAGTGCTCACTGTCTTCTCTGCCTGTAGTGTCCCTGAGGTCTTCTGTTCTGGGCTCTGGATTTTCCCTATGAAGGGCAACATCTCAAAGTGCACACAGCTGTGATTGGCAGCTCTGGGTGTGTATTGTTTATTAGGGAATCAGTGTCTCACTAAAGACACCAGAGAGAGGCTTCTTCAGCAGCTGCAGGGACCCCACCGCCTTCCCAGTCAGGGATGACGTCGGTAGGCTGAGTAGTAGGTATTTCTGGATGCTGAGCAATTCAAAGAAGCGGGGTTGAGAAACGTAGGGAGATGGCCCAGTGTGTAAGGCTCTTGCTGTTCACACATGCCAACCTGACTTTTAACCCCCCACACCCATGTGGAATGCTGGGAGTGGCTTGTGCCTGCAGAGACAGAAGGACCACTGGGGCTTGCCAGCCTAGCTCCAAGCTCAGTGAGAGACACTGTCCCAAGGCATGAAAGCAGAGATGGAGGGCAGAACACACTGACTACTCCTTGAACCTCTGTGTGTGCACATTAGACATAGACAGGCACAAGGACAACACACACATCCACCACGATCACACACACATGCAGAATGAATTGATGAATAATAGACTAAAATGGATTGCCTCTTCCCTAGCAGAATCAGAAGCTGAATAAGCCTTGCTGCTTTCTCTTCTTGCCCAGCACAGGGAGAAAGCACATGGATGTTTTTAATGGTCCTGTGAACTGAGTCCACAAATGTTTCATTCGCAATATTTTATAGATAATGAAATGGTCCAGCTGGCTAATGGCCACTTGTTAAATGATGACGGATGGCAGAGTCATGCTTCAAAGTCTGTTTACGGTTTTACAGGTTTCTATTTTTGTCGATTTTGCTACGCACATGAATTTTTCGCATTCATACCCCAGAGTTCTCATATCTAAACTAAATGGAAGGAAAATAATTGGCTCAGTAGCAATGAGATTAACAAATAAGTTAATGTGTGCAAGGCAAACCTCAGACCATGTGACTCTGGAGCCTGTCCTAAATGTTCTCTGCTTCACCATTTACAGACACAGCAACAGCAACAAAGCAAGACTCTTAAGGGATTTTTTTTTCTCTTCTTTGTGCTTTTGAACTTGGAAAGTGGCATTGCAGAGTGATCAGGATCACAGCGGGCAAACAAAGGAATATTTTCTTTCCAGGGCCTATCCAACTCAATCAGAATGAATCCCACCACCTGCCATTGCAAAGGAAGGAGATTTTCCTCATGGGCACGAGTTGACGGGCCATGGGATCACACAGCCAACCACATAATGTGGGAAAGAAACATCCTTTAAACACTGCCCATTCTGCCATTAGCAAAGCCCGCGATGCGTGTGTCCTCTACACGTAACACGAACTCATAACCTCACCGTGTTTCCTGTGTTCCCAGCCCAAGATGTGCGTGGCTTCTGCACTTACACGGACTCAGAAGTGCACTGTGTTACCTCTGCCCACAGACCAGCTCCCATAAGCAGAACCGAAGGCTGAGCCCAGGAAAGTGTTCACTTGATCTATGCACCACCGCTTGATGCGTGGTGACTGCATGCAATATTCATTCTATGTTGTAGTAGCAACAGGCTAATTTGACAGCTGAGGAAAAAGTCGTTCAGAAATAGTAAATAACTTATATTAGAAAAATTAATATTATTACTTGCATAGCTCCTTGGTGTAAGTGTCAACTGAGAAGTCTTGGGAGTGCATCTTTTTTTTAAAGCTCCCCCATTGCTGGGGATGGAACCCAGTCCTTTGTGTGTGCCATTGAACCACTGTACCATGGAACTATGGCCCCTCTTTATATTTCAAAGTATCTTTTTTTATATTTGGATTTTTCTTATTTACATGATACTGAATACTGAAAATTTTTTAAATTATATTTGTGTATTTTCTTTATTTGTATATGTGTGTCTTAGTGTATGTATGCTGCACTAAATGTATGCAGGATTCTATGGAGGCCAGAAAAGGGCATAAGATCCCCTAAAAAGCTAGAGTTACTGGCAGTTATAAGCCTCTAGGTGGCTGGTGGTAGCCAAACCTTGGTCCTCAGCAAGAGCAGTGAGCAGCCACAGCCAGTGAGACATTGCTCCAGCCCCAGTGCTGATGTGTTTTAATCAATTTATAGGTCCATATGCACTGTGTCTGTGCACCATACATGATCAGATTTTTGCATATTATTTTAAATGTGGGTTCCTACTTAGAATCTCTCATTTACTTAAGAGGATGGACGAATGAAAATGGATACTCAAACCAGAAAAGGGGGTGATCTCAAAGTGATAAAATAAATCATCTAAGTTGTAACTGGCTACTTTTCGAGATTAATTTGGTGAAACCTGTCTGTCAGCAGGCCTCTGGCACCCTTGGCACTGTTCATAGACTGTGGCTCTCTTGGCCGATGACATTTGGGGTTCCCATTGATGGGATGCCCAATGATCCATGTGGGATAGTACGGCCCTAGAATTATTCACCTCCTGGAATTGCCTTGTGGACTCAACATCCTAGGAGTAAGAAGTCTCTCACCCTGCTGGAGGTGATCATGAGTCAGATAAAGGTCACAAGTGCAGCCCACAGTTATGCATATAGCCACGCAGAGAACCACACAATATACACAATAATTTTTAAAAATCAAAAATAATGGATTAGTAAAAGTCATTTTATGATTATGATTTAAAGATAACACAACTCACCAGTTATGGTGGGACAACGCATCTTTAACCCCAACAGAAGCAGGTGGACCTCTATAATTTCAAGGCCAACCTGGTCTACAAAGCAAGTTCCTGAACAGCAAGGGCTGTTACACACAGATACCCTGTCTCAAATCTCAAAAACAAACAAACAAGCAAAAAGGCAGCATAACTCAATCATCTGATTTTAAACTATTTAACATTCCATTATAATTACTAAAATCTGGTTAATCAATCGTATCATCTTTTCACATGCAAAAGCACTGGGAAGTAGAAAGTTGTTTAAAAATGTCACATACAATTTTATGCTTAAAACACCAATGCTACTTGTTACACTTAATGTTTATAGTTATTTGATTACTATTACTATTACTGTTGCTGTTGTTTACTGCCCTGCTACTGCAAAGGGAAAATCCATAAGTATGACTTTGGGCAGGAGAACAGCCTTTGGTTATCTGATTGAAGAATTAGCAAAGCACCATCACCACGTTGGGGACCCTACACATGTGTGTGCATCCCATGACCCCAGGGGCAGCATGGCCCCAGGATATTAATGAATGTGACCCAGCACAACATTATAAACCTACTTAAAATATTGGCAGTTTGTTTGTCCATTATTTTTGGGTACCTTGTTTGCACAAATCTGGTGTGTGAAATTCATAGATGACAGTATGGTGTTAAAATGTCCAAAGGTCGGATGTGTCTATGTAAAGAAAACCCGTTGAACAATGCATAGCATGATGGTATGACTGCAGACACCTTAGTCCCTACATGAACTAATGCTTTGGAAATAAAACTCACAGCTGATATCAATGCCCAGGGAAGCCCACCACTTGCACATGCTCAGTAATGGTGGTAAGTCATGAGATGAATGTCAGAGCAGACAAGTGAGCTACGAGAGAACTTCTAAGAAAATCTCACACATTGGCTATAACACAGAGAAAAGTATTTGTCTAAAGTAAAACTGTTTGGGCTTTTTTAATTTTTTTTGTAATCTAATCCCATTATTTGAAAATTGAATAAATGTGCTTTTCATACCATTTTTCTTTCAAGAGCTTCTTGCTCAATAGCCTGTGAGCCCACCTGGTGGAGGTACCTAGTCCTCTCAAAATCAACTCCTCAGACTCATAAATTTCACAGAACATTTATTCCTGCTCGTGCTGATTTCGGAAAATAAAAGGCACTTGAGGAAAACTCCCCACAGCACGCTATCAACTGCCCCCCTCTGCTTGAGCTGTTCTGGTGGAGGACCTCAGGGTAGCCTACTACCAGCCTGAATTAAATGCCCCTCCACACACAGGAGCACCCCTGCTCTGTGCTTCTCAGTGCTCCTGGGGCAGATGCAGACAGTGCCTCACATTTTGTTCCTGACTGTTCCTAGCTGCATTTTCCCTTCAGGCTCATGGGACTTAGCCCAAGATTCTGCAGCTCCCCTCTGTGCTATACAAATAAGTCCCGTTCGCAACTAGGACAGAGATGAAAAGTCAGTTGACAAATTCTAAAGCCTTACAAAAGAATGGCTTCACACTCGGTCACCTAAAGAGACATTTAAAATACATAAACCTGGGAAGCTGGGTATGGTGGCACATATTTTAATCCCAGAACTTGGGAGGCAGAGGCGGGCAGATCTTTGTGCACTGTGGGCCAGCCTGGGCTGGATGGTGAGATCCTGTCTCAAAAATAAAATAAATATATAAGCATGTACTGTGGAACAATGGTCTTGTGCCCTATAAAGATATTGGTTTAATAAAACACTGACTGGCCAGTAGCTAGGCAGGAAGTATAGGCGGGGCAACCAGAACAGGAGAATTCTGGGAAGAGGAGAGGCTCAGTCTGCAGTCATCACCCAGATGCAGAAGATGCAAGATGAGAATGCCTCAATGACAAAAGGTACCAAACCATGTGGCTAACACAGACAAGAAATATGGGTTAACTTAAGATGTAAGAGTTAGTTAATAAGAAGCCTGAGCTAATAGGCCAACCAGTTTATAATTAATGTAGGCCTCTGTGTGTTTCTTTGGGACTGAATGGCTGCAGGACTGGGCAGGACAGAAACCTCTGTCAACAAACATGGCATGGTGAGATGTCTCTGGAGATAAAATATTTCCTACTTAGGCATGAAAACCTGAGTCTATATCACTAACACCCCAGGGAACAGAATCATCTGTAGCAGGGGACATCTCCAATCCCAGCACTGGAAGAGGCAGAGACAGAAGACTCCTAATGCTTGGTGGCCAGCCAATCTAGTCGATGATAAGGTCCAAGTTCATTGAGAATTCCTGCCTTAAAAACTAAGAGGGTGGAGTGACAGAGGGAAATACCCAAAGGCTCCCTCTGGTCTTCATATGCATGAGGTAAGTAGATACCACATACATAAACCCCATAAAATATGTAAATATATATGTATCTATGTATATATATATATATATAAACATGTATATAGATAAATTTATAAACACAGCCATGAACTGCTTCATGGGTCCAATAGCAAAGCCACACCTCTCTCTCTAAAACAGTCCAAATGGCTCTCAGCTCTCACGTGAGGCAGCGTAGCAGGTAGCAGCACATCCGCTCCAGAAGACAGTTCTCTGAGGCGACTCATAAAGAATAAATGACATCGCTTGTGAATTACTTCACTACTTTCGGATACTACATTCAGCTGTGACATTGTATGTGTATAGGTACTTAGCCTGCATGTACATGCTTGCATCCCATGTGTGCAGTGCCACAGAGGCCAAAAGAGGATGTTAGAGTCCCTGGAACTGGAGTTATAGGCAGTTGTGAGCTACCATGTAGGTGCTGGGGGATCCAACTTGGATGCTCTGCAAGAACAACTGGTACTCTTAATTGCTGAGCCAACTTAACCTCAGCCCCTCAGCTTTGATGCTTAAGGATCCAGCGAAATGTCAAAGGCAGCAAAAAGCTTCCTCAAATATAGCTCAGTCAGCCTACAGTGGTGAAGTATTTTCCACTCTGAGTGGCAAGCTGGTGTTCTGGGCACATTCTAACCATGGCTATGCGTATGGCAACGAGGCCTGGAGACTTTTCTGGAAGATCCATTACTCATTCCCAATGCTCTAAATACAATGTCTGCCAGAAAGAAAAATGGAGTGGAGTAAGAGGTAGAAGAAAAAGCAAAACCAGCTTTTAGAAGCAGGGAGAGGCATAGACAACCAAGTCATTAAAGACCCATACGTTGTGCTGAATAGGTTTTTTTTCATGTTCCTGGAAAACTTTTAAATTAGTGAATATACTGGGCCCAGGAGAAAAACTCAGGGGAAGGGACAAAATAGTATAAGACATATAAAAAAATAAGTGAAAAAAAAAAACCAAACCCAAGACAGAGCAGAACAAGCCTTCAGACATGAACAATGCCTCTTCGCCCCCGTGTTTGGCTGTTCTGGATGAACTATGGTCTGTTCATGATGACCCCCATCTGGAACAATGGCTTCCTTTGTTCAGCAGTTTCTAGTCATTCAGGTTGAGGGTGACTGTTTTGATTTACTTTGATATATTGCACAGAGTGAAAACTCTTTTACACACCACACAAGAAAGAAGAAGCCTAAAATTGGGAGATAGTTAAAGAGTTCTGAATGGCCCTTCTAGAAGAATAACATGTGTTTGCCTCTACTTGGCTACTATCAGGGAGCACGTGGGATGCTAAAAGGAAAAAGTACATAACAGAATAAAACCTCTTTGGGAGGTTAAGGAAGAGTCGAGCCAACTGATGCCTCTATCTGCATCGTGAAGGACACTAACAGATGTACATTCTCATGCCTTTCAAAACATGAGGACATTCAGCCTGTGTAACCATGTGTGGAAAACTGACTACCTCTTTAAAAAACAGAAATAAATAAGTCCTTGTCTTCTGAGAGGTTTGTTTGGATTGCCTAACCTCCAGCTAGAAGGAGGCTGTAAATAACTGGAAAGAAAGTGTCTCCGTGAAGACTAAATCCAATTTGCGTCCTCTAATGATTGCCTCCATGATCTTAGTAATTTAAAAATGAAACCCAGACACCTCCCACACTTTCATCTCTTGCCTTAAAAAAGTGCTGTGGCTGGGTGGTGGTGGCGCACACCTTTAGTCCCAGTACTCTGGAGGCAGAGGCAGGCAGATCTCTGTGAGTTCGAGGCCAGCCTGGTCTACAGAGCGAGTTCCTGGATGGCCAGAACTGATACACAGAGAAACCCTGTTTCAAAAAACAAACAAATAACAGAGAGAGAGAAAGAGAGAAAGAGAAGGAGAAAAAGAAGGAGGAGGAGAAGGAGAGGGAGAAGGAGGAGGAGGGAAGGAAAGGGAGGGGAGGGGAGGAAGGAAGGAAAAAGAAACAAAGAAAGAAAGAAAGAAAGAAAAAGTGGCTGTGGAGAACTCCACTTCTGCTTATTGTTCAAGGGAACAAATGGTATCACCTTCTTCAAACTCAATTACACCTGAAATCATTTGACAAAACAAAATAATGTATGGCCATGAGTTCCTGAGGTGTCACAGAACAAATAAAATATAGACAAAATTCAAACTAGCTCTGGGCTGGGGAGATGCCTTAGTGGTTAAGAATATGGATTTGATTCTCATCACCCACATGGAAACTCACAAACCTCCCAGAGGACCCAATGTCCTCTTCCGGTACCTGTGGGTACTGCATACACATGGTGCACAGCCTACTGCCCAAACACCCGTATACATATTTAAAATTAAATGGAGAAAAACGAAATCAAGTGAATTGTTCTAGGAGCTGAATTTACTTTTTCTTGGAAATACCCTAAAATAGATTTAAAGAAATGTCAAAATAACAATATCAATGCAGTTTTGCACTAACACAATTATAGTTTTTCTTCTTCATAATGACTAGCCCTGGACTTTGTGGGTGAAGAATCTGCTGTCCAAATGTAAGAACCTGAGTTCAAATCCTCAGAGCTCATAGACAGGAGTGGTGACCGACCTGTAGTTACAGCACTAGGAAAGAGGAGACACCGGGTCCTCAAAGAAAGCTGACTAGGTAGACTAGCTGTGTGCTCAATGGACAGACCTCACTTAGTGAATAAAGTAGAGTGTAATTTAAAATGATTCCTGACATCAGCTTTGGGCCCCTTTAAACATGCACACCTATGTTGACATGTGCATGCATGCACATACGTAGGCAAACATGAAAGCACACATATACACATGCAACAAACAAAAAATATTGCTAACCTCCTAGGCAGGGGAGATGGTCAGTAGAAAGTGTGATTGCTGTATAAACAAGACGAGCTGAATTGAGGCTCCCAGAAACCATTTAAAAGTCACCATGACTATAACACCCAGTGTGGGAGAGGCAGAGACTAGAGGGTCCCGGGGGCTGGCTGGCTAGCCAGTCAAGCCGAACCAGTGAACTAGAGATTTGCTGAGAGTCCTGTATTAAAAATAAGATGGAGAGCAATCAAGCATATGCTCACCTGTGCACATCACCTATAAGTTTATCATCACAATACCCTGTGAATGAGACCTTCCTGTCATCATTACCTTTTCAGACATGGGATTCAGTGAGGCTGAGTGATTAAACCTAAGCCACACAGCTGGTCAGCTAAGAGGCAACTATACCGCATCAGTAAGACTCCATTGAAGTCGTAACCACAGCCTCCAAGTGTTGACACCTCTCCATATGTAGTAATGCATTATTTCATACTCTTCTTATATCGATTTACCTTCATATCATAAACATGTTTCAGAGCTTCACACTGCAGACCTTATGATTTCCATTTTAATGGCTATATAATAGTTTTATATGCCTCAGAAGTTAGAATTTTTATATTTTCTCTGTTTTTCTTAATATAGAGGAAGAATGATCAGACATACACACACACACACACACACATTTGGAAAACAGGTTTGAATAAAGTATTTGAGAAAATGTTTTGAGTGACATAATTATATCAAAGCTATGCTCTTGACTGTTCTTTCCACAAGGGCTTTTGTAAAAGGCTTGGCTGATTGAAGACAGCACTAAGAGGGATGGATGGATACAGTTCCATTAACAATCAGTGGAATTCGTGCAATGCTACATCTGATGCTTAAGTGCATACAAACTATCTCTGTGGTTGCAGAACTTGTCCTGGGGATACTATTTCTCTTATAAGCCTCCCAAGTTTGACATTTTAAGATTTATTCTTGTTTATGTACATGTATTATGTATCTCTGTGAGTGCATATGTGTGCAAGTATTCACAGAGGGCAGAAGTGGGCATCAGATCCCCCAGAGCTGGAGTTACCAGCTGCTGTGCACAGCCCAACAATTCAGTGCTGATAAAGTTTCAAAAAACTCAGGTCCTCTGCAGGAGCATCAAGTGCTTTTAACCACTGAGCCATCTCTTCAACCCCTGAGGTTTGAGGTTTTATTTCTTTTGCTTTTCTCCTGCACCCCTCCTACCACAGTACTTGTGAATAGAGTCTTCCTCCCACCCATATTTAGAGTCTCCATTTAGACAGTTTTATTACCATATCATACAAGAAACCCCCTTCTCTACCATGGGTTATACACCCCTAGTATTAATCCCATTATTTCTCCACAGACATTTCTAAATTAGGTGTTGTGGAATAATCTTTTTGTACACTGTGAAGATGTATCATTCTGCTTGGTTTAAAAAAAAGCTGAATGGCCAATAGCTAGGCAAGCTTTTCAGGCACACAGGATTCTGAGAAGAAGAAGGGAGGAGACTGCAGGACACAGAGCAAGCAGCATGGGCACTACAAAGTAAAGGGAACTGAGCCACGTAAAAGAATGTAGATTAAAAGAAATGGGTTAATTTATATTATAAGAACTAGTTAGAAAGAAACCTAAGCTATCAGCTAAGCTTTCATAATTAATGAGAGACTTTCATGTAGTTATTTGGGAGCTGGCAGGACAGAGAAAGACCTGATACAATTAGGTTCTTTTTCTGGCTTTATTTTCTTGCTTTCCTTTCGGAGGACTCCAATAATCCTCTACATTCCTATCTGTGCTTGTACCTTGGCCAGCTCCTGTCTCCTTCAGATCCCTCTACCACTTCCCTTGGCCATTGTTAGCAATTATCAGAAATTTTACTCAAATTGCTCTCCCTAATTCTACCTACTGGTAAGCACTTTTGAAAAGTCTCCCAGTAACCCCCACCAATGGTAATTAGGAACCAGGGTAGTGACGTCTTCATTTCCTCCA
>PVIU01011370.1:0-65140 GCA_004026605.1 Ondatra zibethicus | reverse complement strand
GATGGATGGAGATAGAGACAGAGACCCACATTCACATCAGAGCAATGGATTGAGCCCCCAAGGTGCAGTTGAAGAGCAGAAGGTGGGAGAAGATGAGTTAGGAAGTTAGGACCGTGAGGGGCTGGTCCACCTACTGAGACAGTGTGCCTGAACTAATGGGAGCGCACCAATCCAGCTGGACTGGGACTGAATGAGCATAGGATCAAGCCAGACTCTCTGAATGTGGCGGCGAAAGTTGGCAGATGGAGAACCCATCAACAATGACACCAGGACCTATCTCTTCTGCATGTATTATCTTTTTGAGAACCGAGTCTTTTTGAATGCACGCCTTCCTAGGCCGTGAGGGATGGGGGTGGGCACTGGACTTCCAACAGGGCAGGCACCATGCCCTCTTTCAAGGAAGAAGGGGGAGGGAGGAGGGGTGGGGAGGTAGTGGGAGGGGACCGGGAGAAGGGGAACAAAGGTAAAAATTTTATTTCTTTAATTATGTTTTTGAATGGAAAAAATAAAACAAAACAATGTATGGGAAAAAAAGAAATCTACTCACACAAAAAAAGATATGTTACTTTGGAAAAGAGGTTTTCCTTTTGTTTCCACAGGAAATGAGACATTGTGGATTTATTCTGGATTAAGAAAAATCAGGTTTGATCAAGGAAGACCACCTGAGAAATCTCCAATGGGAATGGATGGCCCAGATGTCTTAGTTCTATATCGAGAACAGATTCAAGACTTCTGCCTGATATGATCAAGCCACACAGCAAATTCCTGCCAGTACTTTACCATAATTCTATATTCTATATTTTGTTTAGGTCCCCATAAGATTATCAGTGCCCCCAATCATCAGGAAATAGACTGGAAAACTATATCCACATTCCCAAAATATGTATTGTGGATGTTTGTCTTTCTTCAGAGTGTTGGTTACAAGTTGTATGGATAATGGTCAGGAAGAAAGCTAAACAAGAGAGATTCAATTCAGAGTTCTTGTTTTGAATAAAAAGGGGAAAGTGCTGTGGGACAACAATTTTATCCTGTAAAGATTTGTTTCTTGTATTTGTTTAATAAAATGCTGATTGGCCAGTAGCCAGGCAGGAAGTAGAGGCAGAACAATGAGGACAGGAGGATTCTGAAAAGGGGGAAGAGTCCAGTCTGCAGTCACCATCCAGACACAGAGGAAGCAAGACATGACTGCATTGCTGAAAAGGTACCAAGGCACATGGCTAACACAGACAAGAATTATGGGCTAATATAAGTTTTAAGAGTTAATAAGAAGCCTGAGCTAATAGGCCAATCAGTTTATGATTAATGTAGACCTCTGTGTATTTCTTTGGAACTGAATGACTGCAGGACTGGGCAGGACAGAAACCTCAGTCAACAGTCTTTGAGCATGAAGTTCAATTTAGGATTTAATCTTATTTGTGATATGTGAATTTGCATGGTATAGGTGTGGTATATAGGCACGTGAGTGCTGGGGAGGGGGTGCAGAGTCCAGAGAAGGATGGTAAGTGTCATACTTTTCCACTTTTTCCTGGATTCCCTTGAGATAGGTTTCCTACTGAACTAGAGGTGGTCTGGCAGCCTGAAAAACCCACCTCTCCTCCTGTGTGACACGTGCAGAGTTCTGGGCCTACAGGTTGTTTCGTGAATCAGCCCAGCTTTTTAGACGTGTCCTGGTGACTCTACCACAGGGCCTTATGCTCATGCAGAAATGATCATAACCATTCAGCTATCTCATCAACCCAATTGCTATATTTGAATAGTTTTGGCAGATAGATAGCTGAGTATTTATCCATCAGTAGAACATTATATCAGCTTAGGGCAATGATCTTCATAGTAAATACTGTGTAGTTGTAAAGACTAATGAATATAGGTTTCATGTTCTCATGTATAAAATGTAATATATTAAATTGGGAAAATTGTGTAAAAGGATATTTTTGATAAAACTACATGAATATGTATGTATTTACTTTATATTTGATGTTATGAATAAGAAACATAATTAATTTACTAAATTCAGAATCAGACCTGAAAGTGAGCCATATATTTTCAATTGCACACACATGCACACACAATTTACAATGAACACACATGCACACACAATTTATAATAATTAAAGGAATACTTGTGGCATCCATTACATGGGGACATGTTAAGATTCAAAAGTAAAATGAAACTTGTAATTGGAAGATGGTGACAGCTTGTAGTCTACAGCGATAGTCATGTTGTTGCTGACCTTACTTTATATCCTGTCTATAATCCAAACTTTTCAACTTAGTATATTTTTCTGATTTTTAATTTATTCAAACAATATAATTTTACGTTTAAAAGATCAAGATGGTGCATACTACGTCAAAATCTTGAAATGTTAACGGAAACAAGAATGGAGATTGTAAGGCTAATCTGCTGGTGGTATCTTTGCAATTGAGGTTTCCTCCTCCCAAATGACTCTAGCAATGCATGCTTCTCCCTTCCCCAAGATTAGACAAGGACAAGTGATGCTATAAAATGTTAAACTTGCTTTAAAGATGATGCGTAGAAAAGGGAAACTAGTTATACTTACAATTCAGTGACATGTAATTCAATTGTATAACTGTAATTTTGGAAACACTTTGAAACTATGTCAATAGGAATCCCCTGATGAAATAGTGCCCTATACTGTATCATCATTAACTGGGTCTTGGCCATATTATCAATTGAACTACTTAAAGATGATTTTTCTCATCCTATGATTCTCTGTACTTTCATTGGTTGCTGTTCATGAATAAAATGTCCTGTTTTTTTTATGCCATCTATTTCTATCTCCATAGACATTCATGCTGTCTTCCATTGTTTTGCTTTTCAGTGAACACATTATAAAATTTTAAGTTAATACACAAATTGGTGGGTTACATTCCCATTCGACACTGCTCTTTTCATGTCTTTTGAACTCCTCTTGCTAGTGCCCTTCCTATCTTCAACATTTACATAGTCCATCTTGTGATTTCATGCCACATGCTCTCTATGACCCTCTCTTTTCCCCACTTCCTTCTTCCTTAAGATTGCTTCCTCTCGTGCCTCTTGTACCTTTCTACTTACATTCCTTACACATATATATACACATATATATACATATATATATACATGTGTATGCACATATATACACAGGTGTTTTTCTTTCTGAGTATGACATATTTTATTATGTATATATATTTATAAATACAATCTCTAATTCTATGTATTTTTCAAACTTGTGTCATATTTACTATTTTTAAAGCTGAAAGTTATAGTGACCTTTCAATTTTAGTTTAATAAATACAGCTTGCCAAAGATCTGAGAATAAAACAGTTCCGCTGGTCAGATTTACAGACCAGAAAATGGTTAACATGCACATTTAATCCCAGTAGCCACACTACTTTGCCATAGAAACTGGGTGGTGCATGCCTTTAATACCAGTGGTGCATGCTTTTAATCCTAGAACTAGAGAGGATTATAAAATGTGAGGGTTGTATTAAATTTATACATTACTTTTGAGAGTATAGCCAATTTTACAGCATTCATAATGCCAAATCTCTAAGCTGAAAAAGGTCTTTTTATCACCTAGTGTCTTCCTTTTCTTTCTTTGGTGTCCCTGAGTTTACATTGGAAAGGTCTCTCTCTTCTTGTGTAGATGTATTTCTAGATGATTTTTGAACTATGCTGAATGGTGTTTTTCTCACTAGCATCTTTCTCTGCAAGTTCATTGTTGGATACAGAAAGTCAACTCATTTTCATGTGCTGATTTTTCCCTACTACTTTATAAACATTTTTACCAGGTGAGGTATTTCTACTGGAGTCTGGAGGGTCTTTTAAGTGCAGGATCAAATCTTCTGTAAACAGGGATAATTTGATGCTTCCTTTTATATTTATATCATGTTTAAGTCTGTCTCTGTCAAGAAATCCATGTGAATTTCAATAAAACAGTCTTTTAGAGCAAAGAATTAGGTGCCATATCTGCTCTGGGCTGTATTTCTCTTACTGTGTCTTCCACTTGATCCCCGTGTAGGTAATGAGTTTCCCTCTGTGGTTATCTTACTTCTGTCATATACCCTCAGTCTATGACAACCTGCTTTGGGTCACTGCCTTTACTGACCTATGCAGATATCTTTTTGTTCCCTTTGGGGATGAAGCCTTCACTTTGGACTTTTCTGTTGCTCTTAATCAGGATCCTGGCATCATCAGACTCCAAATAAACTATCTACAATGTCAAGCCTCAGAAAGTTGCCACATGAGGAAGGACAAGTAAATTTATAAGAATTACTTTTGTAGGGTTGGTAATATGACTCAACATATAAAGGTACCCACTATCAAACTTTATTATGTGAGTTCATTCCCCAGATCCCACTTAGCTAGAGAAGAGAACCACCTCATGAAAGATATATATATATATTTCAAAATGGTTCATGGTGTCATGGCGCACACACACACATCCATATATCCATGAAAACTAAAATAAATGAAAAATACAAGAATTTGTGTTTAAATGGATAATGGAACATGGTGCCCCTATAATAAATACAAATCACCCACAAAGGAAGGAAATTCTGTAATATGTATAACATGGATGAACCTTGAAGTTGCCTTGCTAGGTAAAATAATCCTTCATGCAAGGTCAAATGTGGCATTATTCCACTTATATAAAGCACCTAAAATAAATACATGGGATCATAGAGTAAAAGGGGAAGCAATAAATAGTCAATGGGTAAAATTTTCACTTTAGAAATAATGAGCAAGTTCTACACATTTGCATGCATTGGCAAACCTATAGTTAACAATACCATATTATGCATTGGGGAATTAATAAAGAGGTACATCTCTTGTTAAGTGTAAACAAAAGAGGAATTCTTTGTGTCCATTTGACTTCTCCAGGCCCCTTTGGCCAGTCCTAAACCTCAGTGAAAGGAGCTGTTCCCTCATGTCACCTGTGTTCCCCTCTGCTGAAGTTGCCAGGGAAAATGCTTCAAAAATGGAAGCCAGACTGTTATTTATACCATTGTGATTTTCTGCTGTGCTACTGTATTTCTGATTTGAGAGCAGTGGCCTAGTTCTCTGCAATAGAAACAAATCAAATAAATATTAGAAGCAGGGACAGTAGCTACTGATCCTTATAGATAGCATTTTTGTACTTTCTCAAGATCTTTATACACTCTCTGAGGTAAGTGTCAGAATATTAATTTCATAAATGAGGGAACTGAAACATGATGCTTCCATATATATGTAATAAAATGGGCAAGCATGTGTCTGCCTGCTAGGAAAAGTCTCAATTCCTGCTTCACGCTAAGACCTCTAGGACTAGATTTCAACCCACAGATCTTAGGCTCCAGATTAATTCCTCAAAATTTATACCATTGATGAACTCAATGCCACTTTGTTCCCTATCAAAAAGGAGCTACAGGGATATATAATGTATTCTTGTAAAGTATCTTCTGGACAGATTTCTATAGAAGAGGATATGATGTAAACACTCATTCACTAGGATTGCTAGTGGTGGGGAGTCAGACAATGTGATGAGTCTCATTATTCATGGAGATGAGTGGCTATCAACCCAAACTCAGAAACTTTTCTGAATCATTAAAGGCTTACAAGCTTTTGCTTAAACACATCTGTCAGGTGGACAGTTAGATTACAGAAATTAATGACAACTTGTGCTGTTGGATAAGAGATATGGAACATTTTTCTACTTTTTTTTCTACTCTGTAACATGAATTTTGTTATGAAATGAGCCTCATGAATGCCTTCTAGCATATGATTAAAGCTATTTAGACTTTTGGAAATACTACAGTATTTTTATGTTCCCCTTATCTCTTAAAACTCTAGTTAATATACCTTGTAAATGGAACCTCACATATGTACCTAGAGTATTTCATCTTTGTCTCCATTTATAATTCACACTCAAGGACACAGGATTTTTTTGGATTCTATGCAGTTGTGGAGGCAGATTGCCATCATCTTCTTGTTGTAAATGGTGAGTATGTCCCCACATTAAGAATAGACATTTGTAGACACATAATGGGACAAATTATTGATTGTTAACTTTTATACATACAAATCTGAATTACACATTATGTTTCTGAATACTTAGATTTATATAAAGGTTATTTTATAGTGTGTATTAACTGAGTTCTAGTAATGTTTGAATCAAGGAAGTTTAAGTTCACAAATAAAAAGATGATTTATTCATACATAATAAGGATTCTCAGCTCAGTTTTCTCAACATGATTGTAGGTCTGACATCTCTAAATATGTCTACAGGTAATAATACATAATTAAACTTCCAGTTAAAAGACTTTCTCTTATGATTTTGTACTCATCCATCATTTGCAACATATTAATTGAGCATGTACTATGACACTATAACAGAGAATGAGGCTGCCTTATGACAAATGTCAAGGAATAAAGATTCAATAGTGAGGCACCTGATGTGCCCTATTGACAGAATTGGGTGTTTTCTCTTCTCTAAAACACAACAGAAGTACCAGGTAAGAAAACAACAGTTGAAGCCTTGATAGTCTCTGCATACATGAATCCACATGCATTCTTAGCATCATAAGTTTCTGGGTACAGGAATCCAAAAACTATTATCTTTATCATCATCATCAACAACATCAAATCATCATCATCATCATCTACAAATTGAAATCCATATCAAAGAGAACCACTCTGAGTTCAGGGTGACCAGGCATGGGGATGAATCAAGTGTGTGTGTTTGTGTCCATGTCTGTGTCTGTGTCTGTTTGTGTCCTTGTCCATTTGTGTGTGTGTGCGTGTGTGTGTGTGTGTAAAATATAGGTTGGGGACTCTAATGAGGAAGAAAGCATAACTGTGAGTGTTGACCTTAGACTAGTTTTCAAAAAGATTTTACCTCAAGTCTGAATGTCTCTGGATTCTCACCCAGCAGATCTTGTGGTGTTCAGATTTAATACTCTCAAGACAAAAATGAGGGAAGATTCCAAAAATGACAACAAGGACTGACTAAGGATAGAGTTAAAGGCTGTGCACATAAAGTAGAGAAGGCTCATTAAAAGTGACAGCGCTCTGGCCTCCTCCCAGTGCCACGGTTTTCTCCTCTCTGACTTCACCTCAATGTATCTTTTTTATTGTGCCTTTTATAGGGTTCTATTTTACTGCTAAGAGTTCCTAGCTTATACATTATATGTTGTTTAGATTTCTTATTTGGCCACTGCTTTTTAGCTTGTTCTTTTAAAATCTTATTCATAAATGAATTGAAAATATTAAAGAGTCAACACCTAAGTGTTACTCAGTTTCCTTAATGTTAACCTCTAGGTCTTGCACCTTGGGGTTATTAAAAACAAGAAATAATCACAATCATAATACTAATGATTGCATCTTAAGCTTTATTCTGTTTTCATTAGCCTTTCTACAATTGTTCTTTGTCCTCTCCAATGCCATACAGCATTCTGTGTCTTCTAATCTGTTCAAGCAACAGTAACAAAGCACAGGACTCTGCTCTCAAAGAGGCATGAACAGCAGAAATCTATCTTCTCAGTTCTACAGGCTCCAAATTAAAACTCAGAGGGTCTTCCTGCCTGTTTACTATCCATGACCTGCAGGAACTGCCTCTCCCTGTGAATTTATCTGTTTTTTCTTCTCTGTCTGTTTCCCAGTATCCTCTTCTTAGAAGGTCATCATTTATGTTCGAGGAAGGCCTCCGTCACAGGAATTAATTTTAGCACAACTGCCTTCCTACAGACCCTATCTCCTAATGCAGTCATGTTCTAAAATGCTAAGGTTTGATATTTCTGTGGACAATACCACCTTATTTCATCTCCTTGTTGCCTAAAGTCCTGACTATCCATGACTATTTGTCAGTAGTTTTCTAACTTTTGTGATATTAGGCATTTATAGTATATATTAGGTCAAGTAGTATATAAAGCACCTTGATATGAATACTTGATTCCCTCACAACCACACTGTAGTCCCAGATTTCCAGAAAGAATGTTAAGGACTTGTAGTCTTTGGATCACATCATTAGGTATAGGAAATGAACATAGTTAATGTGACTTGTCTGATTTCTCCATTGCAAAGTTGTAGTTTTCAACTTTTCATACTCTGTCTAGACAACAACCAAGGTAAGGAAGTTAAGCTTACTCCTCCTGGAGTAACGGCTGTCAAATCATGTTTGAGGCTATGTTACAGCAACCACAGTGATTACTAAATATTATGAGATTACTAAATATCATGCCTCTAGTCTATTTCTCCTTCACCTCTCATCTTTATAATTTATCCTAATTAATATGAGTATTTTGAGAAGCAGGATAGCCATATAGCCTAGGACATGAAGTCCTGGAGATTGTGATCAGCTGTTGGACTTGAGTATACTTTTTGTGAATGTGTCAACAGCTCTCTGGCTACCTAATTACCTTTAGTGATGGTTAGTATATCTTCCAGTCAGATACTACAGACTCTTCTGGGAAATCTTACTGACAAGACAGCATGAAATTGGGTCTGTCTCCCTAACTGACATACAGGAAGCATTGTGCCACCTGGGTGCTCTAAATGAACTGGTAGTGGAAGGAAGAAGCAGTGAGCTCGGGACAGAGACCATGTCGCCCGACTCAATCCAAAATGCACAACCAGGAAGGGTGTAACTGACTTCCCCAGTCATGGCCCTATTATACACAGTAGCTCTCCAGTGTAGCATGAGGGCCAGGCTTGTCGGGGTTTCTGTCCTGCCTGGTCCCCCCAGCCAGCCATTACCCCCAGAGAAAATCACACAGAGAATCTCCATAAGTTACAAACTGATTGGCCCATTAGCTCAGGCTTCTTACTAGCTCTTGTAGCTTACATAACCCATTATTCTTATCTATGTTAGCCACATGGCTCAGTACCTTTCTCAGCAGGCAGGTCACATCCTGCTTCTTCGATAGTCCAGACAGGAATGCTGAGAGAGCTTCCTGCTTCCCAGAATTCTCCTATTCTCCTGGCTCCGCCTCTACTTCCTGTTTGGTTGTCCCACCTTACATCATGGCTAATGGCCAATCAGCATTTATTTAAATCATGATTGACAGAATACAGACAATTCTCCCGCACCACCCCAGGTTTCTGATATAACCATTAAAAGTGCTGATTTTACTAGATTCAATTTGAAGGGATTTCTTATGTTTCTGATTCAAACATTTCTTAAAACAAGGGATGATGACTCGAGTTTATTGCTTTTGTTAACAGTATCTTCTGCAAGAACTCCCTGAAATGCTTTATTGCACATCAGAAAACAGCTGGGAAAGATAGGTTCCAATGAAAGGACATAACAGAGTAACTAGGCTTCTGGTAGAAAACATTAAAAACTCATATGAGCTGAAGTTCCCCAAACAAAGCAACCCTGTGGTAAGGATTATATAAAGTTGGTTGAGCAGAGGTCCATGAAAAGTGCAGAATTAGAATATTGTAGATCCAGAAGCAAATTATCTTGAGCCATCTTTAATATTCTTTCCAATATTGTCCTCTGTGTCTGGCCTAACATTCTTGCAACTATCAAGTACAACCTTTATCGTGTATTAACTTAGCAAAACACCCACTTCCACCAAACCAAAAGTGGAGAATGCAATCAAATAGTGAGTATATGTGGAAAAACCAGACTAAGAGCATTCTGGGAAAAGGAAAGGGAGAGACATAGTCACAAGTCAGCCTCAAGAGAAGCAAGGTATGAGGTAATGCTATGGCCATGTGTCAATACGTGTATTAATAGAAATGGGTTAATTTAACTTGTAAGAGCTAGTTAATAATAAGCCTGAGGCCAGACAGTTTGTAATTAATATTAAACCTAGAGTGGTTATTTGGGTAATTAGCAGGAGGGAAACTTCCAGTTACAAAAATCTATATATGGCACAAAATTATTTCATTTATACTTAAAATTAAAAGCTATTCTGTTTGACTCCAATGTCTAAAGACAACCTTTGAAGGAATTGAAATTTACTAGGAACACAAGTAGAAGTCAGTGAAAGGCATGTGGACAGGTTGATCACAGTTTGTGAATAGTATGATTTAATTGTCTTAGTATTAAAATTATGTATTTAGAAACAGGGAATAGAACCAATTTTTTGTTGGTGCCTCTCACACATTTTAGATAATTAATACAATGGTTCTCACCCTTGTGCTCTACCATTTAATACAGTTGTTAATGTTGTGTTGACCCCAAACAATAAAATTATTTTATTGCTATTTCATAACTGTAATATTGCTACTATAATGAATCAAAACATAATTATCTAAAACAAATGGTATCTAATATGTGATCCCTGAAAAAGGGTTGAGAAACACTGAATTAATACACGGTGTTTGTGAACTTCTTGTATTGATGTTTTTCTACCTGTCTTCCTTCAGGATAACAAAGGCCTCATGGTTTTTTGTTTTTTTTCCTCTATTGCCAGTTATGGATGCAATTGTAAGAAATTTAAAACCTGTATTTGTAATATCAGCTCTTACATAGTCCAGCTCTTTCATCTTTATTTTCAAAGAAGCCCAAACACTGTGAACATGCCCCTTCCCTATTTTCTTCTTTCTATACCAATTCTAATGTTGATGTAAACTGATAGCTTTTTTTAAAAAAGTTGTGTTGATTTTTTTTAAATGTTTTCTTTATTATTTATTATGTGTACAGTGTTCTGCCTGAATGTACACCTGCAGGCCAGAAGAGGGTACCAGATCTCGTTACAGATGGTTGTGAGCCACTATGTGGTTGCCAGGAATTGAACTCAGGACCTTTGGAAGAGCAGTCAGTGCTCTTAACCTCTGAGCCATCTCTCCAGCCCTGAGGCATGGATTCGCTTTGTTATATCCCAGAAAGTTGATGGCTCTTTAAAAATCTCAATTTATCAAATACAATTATTTTATATTTTTTGTGAATATCTGAGTTTTGTATTAGTAGTTAAAAGATACTTTTTCTAGCCGGGTGGTGGTGACAGTGCATGCCTTTAATCACAGTACTCACAAGTCAAATGAAGGAGGATCTCCATGAGTTCAAGGCCAGCCTAGTTTACAAGAGCAAGTCCCAGGACAAGCTCCAAAGCTACAGAGAAACCCTGTCTCAAAAAACCCAAATTTCTTATAACAGAAATACAACACCTACTAAAAAATGTCCTTCTAAGTCTTGTCCAAATATGATATTAAGGAGTTACATGAATTCAATGAAATTGAACACCATAATTTGTATAATAAAATATATTTGTATTTGTATGCTAAGAAGCATGATGAATAAATTTCACTATACTCTTAGTCTTTCTTCGGCCCTCCCCCTACACAGGGTCACTGTCAAATGTTTGAAGATGATCTTGGATAATGGAATTTAGCATTGAACTACTCTTAAGTTTAGAAACAATCAGCAGATTTTGGAGTTGGAAGGGTCTTTAAAGACTACTGTGTGAGTAATCTCATCACACATATAAGGCGTAAGTGAATGATTTTCTTGTTTCAATGTGTGATTATTTGCATATGCATTAGTATAACCAAATATTTCTCACCTGTATTACTTCATCAGAACCCCTTGATCCATGGTTGTCACGCCGAACCCTAAAGCTGTCATTTATAAAGATACCAAAGCCATTTTTGAAAGGAAATGTGGAGCAGAGTCCTTGTTTCCTTAGAGCTCTTCAGTGATGTCTCATTGCACTCACACTAACCTCAGTACACCGGTCTCTAAGATCGCCGATTGTCATTTTGTGCCAGCCTGCCATTCATCACCATCTGTTCCAGTCTTCCCAGTTAGTTCTACAGCATACAGCCTGATCTCCTGCTGAAGAAGAATCATTCTAATTTGCTTCTTAGTTGACTGCCTCATGCTTGGTCTTCCTTCCTCCTAGAGAGTCCTCACCTGGCCATCTGATTGGAAGTGTCATTTTAATTACTTAGTCCTGTGTTGAGAAGAATATCCTTGGAAGCAGAATTCCTACTGCCGTAAATAAAACAACCCTCCCTACTTTATTTCTTATGCTCGTATGGTCTATTTTCTTTGACTCTTTTCAACCATTAACCAGTCTTGTATCATTTAGTTATCCTAGTGCAGAATTTTCCCTTTGGGACAGTGAGGACTCTTTTTACAATTTCTGTTGTATCTTAACTCTTAAAACTTCCTTATAATGTAGAAACACAGGGAAAGAAGTCAAAAATCACTAACATGGAGACATTTAAATATCAGGGTATATGTTACAGAGAAGTTGCCGTGTTTACATATGAGGACATAAGTATGGAGAAATGACCATGCATCCATCCATGTGGTGGCATAGAAATGGAAAAAATGACCATAATACACATGGAGGTTATATATAGAGAAAGTAGCAAGTTTACATATGGGGCAATAGGTGAAGAGAGATGAAAAGGTTTACATATAGAGCAATAAGTGGGAAGAAATGACCATGCTTATGTCTGGAGTCATAGATATAGAGAAATGACCACCTTTACATATGAGGAGATAGATATAGAGAAATGACCATCTTTACATTTGAGGAGATAGGTATGGAGAAATGACCATCTTTACATATGAGGAGATAGGTATGGAGAAATGACCATCTTAGTGTATGGGGCATAGGTAAGAAGAATATTTTCCATTTTTGCCAGCCAGTCATTCTCTACAGGAAAACTTTGCCATCTTGGGTTTTAAGAATAAATTGTTGAGTTCATAGACAATAACAATAGCTCTTTATCTCACCTAGGAAAAAGCAGACTTGGTTACCAGAACCAGTGTCTCTTTGATGTCTTGCTAGCTCTGATACTTGCTGAATAAATACTTGACTACTTTATAATCTGACTTTATATGGTTAAAGAACATTAATATATGTTTAAACTCAGAGTTAGAAGATGATAATTGTTAATTTTACTTTATTAACAACAAATAAAACTCTGTGAACAAGTCAATATCCTATGGTTTTCAAAAGTTTTGAAACAACCTCAAGTTCATCCTTAGCAAGTCTGATGTTTAAAGTATACATCAGTACATCTTATGAGAGGCCAATGGTTTCATGGATTGTTTGATGTGGGGAATTGTCTGCCAAGTATTAAGTCATGAACCAAATGAGACATTAACTTTCTGAGGTAGAAAGAGGCAGTCAGGAGAGTTGCCATTCGCCCCTGCCTGAAGGGAGATCTTTACAGTAACTTAATGCCATGAATAAGCACATCTAATCTCTGGAAAATAAGAAGCCTCAGGAAAACAGTAATGTACTGCATCTTGTAGCCTCCTCCACAAAACCACAGTTTCAATGCAAAGAGAAGAAAGAAGTCCTAGTTAATCAAACCAAAGAGGCATGACACAGACCTAGGCAAATCCCTTCCAGGAATAAACCATAAAACTATGTACTCATTAGCATTGGAGTACAAGGAACATATCAGCACTTAACAACAGTTTAAAAATGGGTTATAAAATTTAGGCTGCAGAAAATTCACATAGAATAAATGTGTTACTGATATAAAAATACCCATTTTTAATATTTTAACATTTCTTTCCAACAGTTTATATTGAGAACATTTTCTAAAACAGTTTTATTTGAAGGTCTGATACTTCATTCAATATTATTATATGTTATTTTTATGCAATAATTTATCTGTTACTATACTTTTAGGATTTTTTCCTATTGTTTTCCATTGGTTTGTTTTAGATAAGGAAATGCTCCATGAAAAGAAACAGGTGGCATTTAAACATTTCTTACATTATCAAATTTAGTCTCACCTTACATCCCAGATTTAATAGAACAGGGGGAATAATATTTAACATAATTTCAACTGTGCAGGATTTAATGGAATTTTATCATTAACTAAAATAATAATTTTCTCAACCATTTGCTTTCATTTTTGCTGCTATAAAGCTGTAATCTACTGAACATCACTGTGCTACAAATTATCAAGTGGTTGTGTCTAAATGATTTCTACCACAAACGATTTCATCCATTAAACATGGTTCTCAAACACAAACTGTCATTTTTTTTTGTCCTTCTGTGTGTGCGTGTAAGTTTCTCTTCTTGCTACTTAGCCTTGATTCAGCTAAACACACAGTTCTCACTGAGGCATCAATCAAAGCATCTCATTTTGGTCTTAGCAGAACCTCTAGACTCTAGAACGAAGTACAACACATACTAGGGAAGCAATTAAAGATTGCCAGAGTAATGAATTAACAACTGATGCTCAATACTTTCTTATTTTTAAAATGTTATTTATTTAAGATACTGGACATTAATCATGTATGTTATAAATATTCCAATTTCATTATTCACATAACATTTTTCTAATTATTAATCTGAAAATGAATATATTTTAAGGAGTTTTCTTCTTTTGTTGTTATTCTTTGAAATTAAAAACAGATTCCATTTGAAACAGACATTTACAATTATAATATCATATATATTATATATATATTCTTCAACTTTCTTTGTGAGTCTTTTAACATAGCACCAATTATAATAGAGAGAATGAGATTTAAAATACCTTCAAAGTTTGTTCATTTTTCTTTATGGATAAATGTATTTCTGAGACACCATTTTTGGTCCATTTCTCTTTATACTTGTGTCAACCAATCAGGTTCAATGCCTGAAGCATGACATTGCTGGTTCCACACTGAATTGACCCTTATTTCTCCATTTGCTTCTGGTTTACAACTGGGCATTGAATCTTCAAGTCCATTTAGCAATCAGATATTGTTTGATATTTCCTGTTTTTCTTTTTTAATTTAATATTTTTTATTTTGCTGATACATTTGCTGCTGAAGTTTCTTTTGTGTTCTAACTCTACTTTGGCCACATTTGCAACTTTCTTCCTACTCCTTTTTTATTGTTAGATCGTAGTCATCTGTCTTAATAGAATATGAGTGGGAATGTAGCTTTCCACTCTAATAGCAACGAATACAAAGTTTAACTGCCCACCTAGCACTCACCACTGGCTTTATGCTGTTAATGAAGAAGATAATTTGACTAAATTAGACAAATGGTTTATTGAAGCAACCACACTCAAATGCTATCTGCTGTTTACTGTGTGGGAAGAAAAACCAGTAATAAATGACCTAATAGGAATATGTATTCAAACTTTTGAACTAAGTGCCAGACAGCTGTTGTGATTTCTTTTTTGTTGTGCTCTTATAATCCATTTGGACATACTTCATTTACTATAACATAGGACAATAGTAGTTTTCCCAATGAAAATTGTCAAGTATTAATATAGTGAACATCCTAAATGTTCATTCTAATATAAGAAGCATTTATGATGCTAACATTTATGAACAGTTTATCTGTGCTTGTAATAATAGAAACTGTTGACAAGTCTTGTCCGTGCTTACCTGCTTTATCACAGCTGGACATGGTACCTGACCTCCATAGCTAAACACAAAATATAAGGAAATAAGAAAGTGAGCAGGCATGACTTCCATCCTTTGAATGAAGCTGTCCCTCAGATACTTGAACTTTATCTTGTGGAGACTTGTTTTGGAGTTGGAAATGTTTGCCTGGAGATCTAGAGGTCCAGTTGTCCAGAAGGTGCTATTGTCCCATAATTGATCCCTTTTCAGAATCCCTCCAATAGTCCTAGACCACCACAGCTTTCTGTAATCCTTACTTCAGGTTTCCATGGAGCAAAGACATCATTTATCCTCATACTGAGGAATACACATAGGGATCCTCCTTCCCATTCTTCCCATGTCTCTCCAGACTACCCAAGATAGGGCAACCTCCAATGAGAGTTCTTGGTGTTTCAGTGTGCCCAGACTTGAACTTCCAGAGGACAAACACTATGGCATTTTAAGAAGATTCTCTGAATGTTCTTAAATGAGCCTTAGTGTGAGAAAACATGTTTCTTTCTTCATCTGAAAAATATCAATGTAGAATTCTGGATATTCTTTTTCCAGGAGTTCTCACTCCATCCAAAGTTCCCATTTCCAGGGGAAGGATTGTAGTGGCATTTCAACTGTATTTTAATAAATAAAGACTGAAGATCTGGCAGTAAAACAATCCCACTGGTCAGTCTCATAGACCAGGTTAGGGTAACACACACCTTTATTCCCTGTAGCCACAATGATATGCACCTTTAATCCCAGTAGAGACACTAGTTGCCATAGAAATCGGGTGGTCCATGTCTTTAATCCCAGTGGTGCATGCCTTTAATTCCAGCCCTAGTGAGGAATATAGGATGGGGCGAGACAGCTTTCAGACACAGTCTCCTTCTGAGATTCCAAAAGGCAGGATTGCCATTTCAGACTGAGTTCAAGGTAAGAGCCAGTGGCTGGTTGTTCTGCTTTTCAGATCTTCAGGTTGAACCTCAATTTCTGACCCTGAGTTTTTATTAATCGTGCTTTTATTAATCGTGCTTCAAAGGATTCAAGTAAATGCTGGTGATTGAGAAGTGATTCTCACACCTTCCAGCATGCCTCCTTAGCCAACCTGGAGCTTCTATAGCTTTCTAAAGCCTCCTATAGCTTTCTCAACCTGAGAGTCTTAGTCAAGTTTGGAGGCATGTTAGTTTCGTTTGTTAGTCTATGCATGTATCTGTAAATAGTAATCACATATTTTGTTATTGTAATGTACAAAATAAATAACACAGATGAATATTAGTCAATAGTTATATCATTGCATGTATGTGCACATATGCACTAAAATCTTATTTGTAAAATTATTTGAGCTTAGACACTCAATTTAAATAACTGGGAAGAGAAGACAATTTTTCTCCTCTTTTATTTCTTTTGTTTTTTATATTCATGAGTGTCCTGATATGTAGAATTTTCTGCTTTTAATCCATTTGTGTCCATTTTGTATTTCCTGAAGAGCAGTATACTTCATCGGTGGCTCCATGATAATAAATAAGAAATGTTTATTCAGTTTAATAAAAAGTACTTCCATACTTGTAATCTGTACACTTAGTCTTTTTATTTCTCTTTTTGTATTCATTGTGAATATTTACATCATTTTACTTCTTCAGATAATTTCATATTTAATGTCAAATATAATTTTTTGTTTATTTATGTGTGTGTATGTGAATGTGTTTGTACAAGCATGTGTGTATGCGTGCATATGTACACATGTGTCAGTGCCCACAGAGGCCCAAAGAGGGAGCTGACTCCCCAAAGTGGAGTGACAGACAGTTTATGAGCCGCCCTATATCAGTGTTGGAAACCAAACCCAGGTCTTTTGACAAGAGCAGTAAGCATTCTTTACCACCAAGCCATCTTTCCAGTGCTTTTTAAAGTATTTTCCTAGATTCTCATTGAAATCTTATTGCTATATATCGCTTTCTTCTTTAATGTTGTACTGGTTTAATATTGATGCAGTTTTCAGGTGTATTTTGGTCTGCTGTAATTTCCTTTTTAGTTTTGATTTTGATTTCCCAAATACTCTTTAATGAATTATTCTATTTCACATATGACATTTGCTATTTAAAGAAGAGGTATTTTTTATTTTTTCATTTTATTTTGTTAAGAGTTGTTTTATTATTTTAAACAATTTTGAATTGTTATCTTCTTAACACTTGAAATCTGTGTTTTAGGATAGAAATACAGAAAATTTCGTAGCCTTTTGACTTTTAGCTTTAATTTCACTCGATCATATGTTTGCATTGAAAATTCTTCTTTGATTCTGTCAGATTTTAATTCCACTTTTTAAATTTATTCTTTGAAAGTTTTCCTCTTGACTGCCTCTCACATTATGAATTCTTTTTCTTCCTATCAGTCATTAACCACTATCTTGCAACTCATTACTGAGCATATCTTTTTTACTTTGATATAGCAGCATATACAGTGGAAATTTTATTTAAAAATGAACCACAACCTCTGAGTGTTAAAGGGAGCATGCTCAGTGTTTGCGTGCACAGATGGTTTCATGTTGGTCATAGTATGGTAATTCATGTTTTCTTTGCTTTGTGTAACTAGAAATTTCTCTAGAATTTGTATCTAGCATGAGGAAGGTCAAATGAATCTTCTTCCTCCTTCTACTGAACATGTTTTAGCATGTTTCTAATCTTGCATCAATGACTGATGGATATAAGCTTACAATCATATTTTGAAGTGAATAGATAAATGTCATCATAGAGTGCTCACTCTTGTCGTGCTGATGCCCATTCCCTGATGGCAGTGGCAATGTTTGTAGCCAATGGTCATGACTGTCATGAGATCATTTGGGTGTCCTTCTCGACACTTACCTTTGATAAAAACGGTGATGTTCTTATTATCCAGTGACTGCCTTATGAATGTAGAAATTTAATATATCCCAAAAAATTGAGTACAACTCTTCTTGTGTGAAGTCTTTCCTTACAATTTTATAATATTTTAATCAAACTCTATCAATGATACCTCAAAAGACAAAATATATATTATGAGGGAAGGTAGTATCTATTCAAATGCCAAGAAAACATTGGCTGATGTGAACATTCATGTAATATTAAATATTGACACATGTTAAAGTAATAAACACCTAACAATCAATTGAATTACACACAAGAGATATTTACAAAGTCTTGCATCCATATAATGGCTTGTGTACCAATCCATATAATGGCTAGGAGTAGTTCTAATAAATACTAATAGATCATATTTGGAGTTAATTAAATATGATATAATGTTTTAAATGCTAGTTGACTCCAATTTTCTGACATTGTTTATTTGTTTTAATTAAGAGTGAAAATAAATGTGGTCAGATACTAATAGTGATTATCTCCTGATAGTAATTTAAACTTTCCTCATAGGTTTTATATATAAAATAAGATGGAATATTTTTCTAGTAAGAAAGTAAAACTAATTTTCACATTGAGATATTTTTGCTCAGCTAAAGTCAATTGCATTCAAGCTAAAATCTTTTATAATGATATGCAATGAAAGGAGAAAGCTAAAGCCCAAGTGATGTTAAAAACTCTGCATCTGCCACTTCCAGAAAAGCAGCTGAGAAATGTGAAATGAATTTTCCTAATTGTCACACTTGGTGACCCAGTCATACTATTTCTTGCAGTGTGCATAATCACAAAATGCTGCAGGTTGTTTTGAACTGATGAGATTCATATCTTTCTTTACACACTTTATACAATGTTTATCTTTATAGTTTTAGCCCCCATCTAAAAAGTTACACACTTTATCCCAAAGAAAAGCATTACTTACAATTTAAGTCTTCAGATCCTATGAAGCTCATTTATGAGTCTGCTATCTCTTTCCAAGAAAAATAAAAGTTTTACAGTATCAAATGTGGATTATTTAACAGGAGTGAGTAAATTGTAAAAATTTGAATTTCAAAGATAATAGTATGTCTCAATAAATTATAAACTGCAATGTACCTAGCCTCTAAATGAAATATTTACAAAGAAAACATATTACTACAGGAAAGTAAGAAATTGTTTAAATTATAATACAAAAGAATAAGATAATATTATTGTAAAATATAAGCATATGCAGGTGAAAAGCATGCAAATATACCTCATTTAATGGTTGTAATATAGCTGAATTGGTGAGTGATTAATTTGTTGTTCTTCACACTCTCAGTGACAGTAGTTTTAGAAAAACATCATAAAATGAATGACAAAGCAAACACACCATTCTTTCAATCACCCTGTGTGGAAATAGTAAGGGCACTATCTCTTATTTTTGGTAACATAGGATTCCCAGTGGTGCATATTCCCTTTGTATTTTCAAAGTGAAATCCATTGAGTATCCTTCACCCAATTAATCAAAAGAACAGCACAAAATTTTTCAGTCTATAGAGTGCTTTGCCACTGCTTAGATTGTGGGCTCAGACCACAAGTTCTGTCTATGTCACAGAGTTAAGGCTTTTTTTTGTTGTTGTTGTTGTTTTTTTTTGAGACAGGATTTTTGTGTAGCTTTGGAGTAGTTTAGTTTTAAAGATATGTCCACGTCTTTCCATATTTGATTCAGTAGCTTCTTGTATGCTTAGACTAAAACATGAATCATTCAATGAAGTTTATCAGTATGAAAATAAGGTTGATGTAATATAATATGGAAAAACAGATTTGTGTAAAGAAATAAGTACTGGGTCTCATCACTCTGTGTCACATTGAAAGAGATGTTAAATGTAAACATTTTTAGTGTAACTACATGTTCAATGGGAATAAATAATACTGAGTAAATACTTCTATAAAAATGAAATATTCTTTAGAATGATGTTGAGTTTGCCTTAAAGAGATGTTTTAAAAATTCACTTTGTTATAAGAACAAATAAATATATTTGCCTCGCATTTCCTTCTGTTCTTCACTTTTGAATTTTAGGAAGTAAATATTTTACATCAAGCCTTCATGGACATGATTTGCTAGTGATTCTTTGCAATTTGCTGTTTAAAGAAGAGTCATTTGGTTTCGCATACTTTTCTTTCTTTTACTTGACTGGATGATCCTGGCTTCCCTTCCTTGAACCTGGAGCGGACTAACATAAGGAACAGTTCTGCAAACAGAAAGTCATTTAACAATGTGAAGAAAACTAATAGGCCTATGCTACAGTGAGAAACATTCTTGGCACATCTGCAAGGTTCCCATATCCATCACTAATACAATAAAAATGAAGAAAATAGCATTGGTCTCTTCTTTTACTTGAACCGCCCCCCCCATTTGACAAAGCAAAGCTAAACAACAAACATACAGGAAGAACACAACCTAAGAGAATCTGAATGCCTTGATGCAACCAGAGTGTGCAAGGAGCTCACGTAGGTTGGTGGTAGCCAGGGTTTCACACCAGATAAAAATGTATCTGATGAAGTCACAATGCAAATTGATTATGAAATTAATATTCAGCAGAATAGAACTGCACTCAAAAAGTGAGATGGAATGGAGAAAAACTCTACCAAAGGTGAGAGATGTAAGTCTCGTCTAATTTTCCCCAGAGTAATCGCTGTCTCTTTGACTTGTTGCTCTTTTAATAAGATAGAAAAGTGGTAACATTCTTCAGTAAAAGAGATTATCATAGGAAAACGGCATTGTTTTTTTAATAAATGTTTAAAATGACAAATGAACATTTTTATATTTCTTCTGTTCATAGTTTAACTCTTTTGACCACAGTTTAAAGAATGGATTTGCTTTACTTAACATGCACGACTGCATATTTGTGAAAAACATAAGCCAAGGCATTTCCTTCTAATTATTACTGTACACGTACGATGGCCACAGACCACACATGAAGATATAGCCATATTTAGGGTGAGGATTTATGTTTTCTTATTTGTTTCTGTCTGAACAAATGTATCTGTCCTCCAGGTTTTTGTTGACAAAGATAGCACTCGATGGTAGGTTGTGATCCTTGTGATAAAAGTCAGAGTAAACCAATACACATTCTTGCTGCATGCACTTCTCATTAAGAGATGCTGAACTGGAGGTCTTTCATGTGGTTAATATGTAACACAGCTTAGTGGTCTGTGTGCATGTAGTTTTTGAAGCCCTTAAATTAGTTTACTGCAAAAATATATACCACCAGTGTAGAGTATATTGCACTTGTCCGTGGTTCATCCAACCGCTACATATATCAAAATCAAGTCCAAAAAATGTAGGGTCCCCATAATATGATTTTTCAAACTACAGCATAGAATTCTTATAATCTGAAATCACAACACAACTGAAATTTAATGTCTTTGATTCAAATATTTTAACATTTCACATTGTTTTATTGAATACTAAAAAAATTCAGACTTTATGGGATCTTGACCAAAACAAATTATAAATAGAGGAACCAGTGCTTGTATGGATGGTACTGAGGAAGCATATTGTTATTGATTCGTCAAAACAGCAATTATAAACAAAAGTCAATAAGTACACACTGCTTTTTTGGTGCCCTCAAAGTTAGAATTATTTCGAACTTTAATGTCTAAGTTTCAACTGAGAATGTAGTCAATTTTGTAGGATTTATGTTAAAAGGTTTGAGTTGAACCAGGGTTAGTAGCAAACACCTACAACCAAATTCAGTAAACTGAGGGAGGAAGATTCTATGTTCACTAATAGCCTGAGCCACATGGCCGGGACCTTTCTCAAGAAAAATAAACAAGAAACCTGAGATGCAAATGTTCGAGAGCACCTGTCTGTATATCTAGGTATCTTTCAAGTTTTGGGCCAAATGAGTCTCACTACTGCTTCTGTAGCTAAAGGGCATAGTCCAGGTCTGATGCCTGCTGTGGATCAGTGTTACTCTGCTTTTGATAAACTCTCAGATTCTCTTTAGCGCAAATATAAAGCAAAGAGTGACCTTTGAATCTCAAGCAGCAGAATCAGGTACTTCCCGGTTATCCTGTCTTCATCACCTGACCTCGGTAAATTTACCTGAAATTTAACCATAGCAACAATCTTTTCACTCCATAGCATGTGCTGTTACAAATGTTCCATAGGGTTCAACTCTTACAAGACTTTATGAGATAGATCTATGGGCACGGAGTACTTACAGAACAGTGTTGAATGAACATGTAAGTTGACCAGTCAAAATCAGGACTAGAATGACTAGATAGCAAGGTGGTTGACTAGAAAGGAAAGAAATCAAAGATGAAGTAGACCATATCCCTTATGTAGCAATGAGATCAAGAGACTGCTCTTACAGATGGAAGTTAAAAGCTTTCACAAAGATGCACATCTAACTTATTTCGAACAGTACAAGATTGCTCCTCTTCACACAGTCCTTTCATTGGCAACAATACACATGTAATCAGTACAGGTATTCATGACATACAATCATCAAAGGACAAGAAGCTTGCTCTCTGTTTTACCCAGTCCATGTGATTACTTTGTTACTGATTTCACTGAAGTTTTTGACATAATGAATAGACCTCCTTGTCATATCCACACACTCTGCACTTACTAGAGTTCAGTTTTACCATAGGTCAAAAACATTGTTAGAAGCATACTTAATTTAAAAAAAACAAACCTGCATTTGTGATAAGTATACACTTTTGATGAAGTAAGCATTTATAGCCATTATTTAATTGTCATTTTAGGAGAGAATCTAATATATTTTGGTGATTATTTTTGGCTTTTAATTTTCTAATCTAAGGATATTTCAGTTTGGCTAAGAAAGAGAAGGAACCAAAAATGTCTGTCTGAAACAAATGTTGATATTTGGCTGTCCATGGTGTTTCATGGAATTTTATGAGCTAATCACTTAGTATTTGTCAAATGAAGCAAACATGAGGATACCCAAATAATCACACCAATTTAGTATTCATATCTATATTGAGGGTGTATTCACAGTAGGAAACTTAGAGAGGGACTGTCTTCCTTCACCCTCAGTATTTTTTAAAAGGGAAAGAATGAAAACAGGAAGAGATAAAGCTCATTTGAAAGTTTCATTTCCCAGAGCATATTGAGTGTTTATAAAATTGAGAACCAGCCTAGAAACCTTGGACTTGTCTTCCTTGGAATGAGGACTATATTTCTGAAGACGAGATACAAACAGCATTGACATGCTATTCATTGAAAACATTGTAGTGACGCTATACAATTGAATAATAATAAAAAGTATTCTTTATATATATAAAATGTTTCCCAGATACCAAAAGACCAAATAAAAATCCCTCCCCACCTGCTGTGTTCCTAGGTATACTATATACCCAATTGAGAAAAGTGTCTTAGCACTTGATCTCAGGTTCACAGGGCTGGAATCACCCCACACCTTCACACACTTGTTAGGGCTCGTGATTTCCCATAGCACCATATGGCAAGATAGAAGTTTGTTGATGGCTGCAAGTGTTGAATGTATTCTGGTGGAGACCTGGTTACCAGCAGCCTCAGCATTGGGCACCAGGGCCCTTCTAAAATGATAGTTCTTATTCATCTCACAACTGAGGGGGTATTCTTAAGTCTGTATGGCCCTCTACTGTTTTTGGTCTGCGCGTTATCTAGCTAGCTTGTGAAGTCCTGAGAGCAGCACGGTTTTATGTCTCTTCTACTGATACTTAAAAAGTGATGTGAATCATTGTGTGTGTGATGAACTGACCTTTATTTATAGCTAGGTAGATACTGGGGTAGAGGCTGAAAGAGAGTGTTTAATATACACAGGAAGAAGAAAACTCAGACACTAACTTGCCTATATCATTTCTATTCTCTACCTTAGTAATATAACATTGGTCATATTTTGAACTGCAGCATTCCACAACAGCTATCATCAATTTAACAGTGTTTTATATTTAAAAATAACAGGAAATGACTTAAATAAAAAAATGAGTGATAATCTGTCTCCAGTTAGTGATGAATATGAATCTTATTTAATTACAAATATCCAAATATCTTTTCCCATAATAAAGAGAAATAAAGTAAATTCAAAGGAAGGGTGTAGAAATTGTCAAGTCTTCATAAGCAGATGAGTTCGAAGAACAAAGCAATGGTGGCTCCAGGTATATAACAGGCTAGGTTAATGTAGAAGCTTCAGTGTTACCTAGAATGGGCAATTGTCAACAGGTGACCTAAGATGTGCATTTGAGCTTAGACACTCTGCAGGAGTCCAAGAGGAGACAAAGACCACAGAAACTACTGCAAATAACTGTTTCTATGGAGCATTTTGTCTTGAGTGTTCAAAAAGTAGCAATATCTGTAAACTTTCTGTAACATGTCTGGTGTATATGCCTGATACTCATCCTCTTCAGGATATGGGGAAAAGGTTTGCAGTCTAATCATGTGGTATACAATCCTTCCTTCACTTAAATAAGATGTTGTATCGAGACTTATTTCAGCATTGATACATTTTTGGTATAAAGGATACATTAAAAAAAAAACTTATGTTGCTGAGAATACCAGCCCTCCTAGGTAGATAGATGGATGCCTTAGATAAACAATAAGTAACATTTTAAGAAAAAATAAAACATACAAACAAATGAAAAAATATAAACGAAGTTGACCTCAATAGACCAGCATGGTCTCACAGTTGTTTGTGAAAAACAACATAATGTTTCAGTGGTTGCTCAGCTTTCAGGATTTTACATACCTTCAAATGCCTTCTATGATTTTCTTAAGTAGAGACTATGTTCAAATGAAAACTAAGTTGAGTGAGAAAACATTAAAAATTTTTGAAAACACTAACAATGCTAGTGCTTTATTCAAAACAATGATGGCAACTAATGATAATACAAAACTTTTATGAGATAAAATGTAGGGTTCCATCAATGTGTTTTCAACATATGAGACCTCAGATTCCTGTTAAGCAGCTTTGATTAGTTTTCTAATGCTCTCTCTTTTCCCTAGATGATACTGTTATCAATGAAAGCTGGCAGATAACAAGTTGCAATGTGTTTAGCAAAAATAACTTACCTCAAGTAAGAACTGTATGTTTTCTCTGCTGGAAACCAAATCTTTGACATTTTAACCAAGCTTTCCCCAAACTACAGTAAAAGCAATCTTTTATGTACTTTCAAATACTGTGCCTTTTTATTTCAACAGTGTAAACATAACACCACCAGCAATAATTAGATAAAGACTGGGTATGGGAACACTAGTTTCCTTGAATGCCCCATAAAAATAAGGGAAAATAAAAACAGACACGTCTTCAGGAGGTTTTCAGTTCACCTTAGCCGTGGTAAAAATATTGCTTTATTCCAAATGAACATACAACACAATTTATTGTTTGGGGGGCATTGCTTGTGAACTGAATAGTCTGGGATTTGTGATTTTCAACAGTTTATTCCTTCCATGTTAAACAGAGAAGCTGGAGCTTCTGTCTACACAGAGCAAACTTACTGTAAAGTAGCAATGAGGATGACAAGAAATTAAAATGGTCAACTGTTAATTTGATAATTGGCTTGTGTCAGTAATTTAAGTAAAAGAGTCAAAATAAACACATCCTCCATTAATTTGCTTTGTGATACTGATATCAGTAACCCAATGACTGTTCTTTTCAACAGTGTTCACATCAGAAAAGGGTCTAGACCTTGCCAAGAGTTTTTGTAAGACCCCACCATGCAAGTTACCTTGGTTCAAGAACTCGCTAACCAAATTTCTATTTAATGGGAAGTTTTAAAGTGAAAAGATTTAAGAGGGAAAATTTCTTTTGAATATTTGATTCCCTGATGTTTGAGAACAAATTTTTGCAAGCTTTAATATGCACACACATGCACACCCATACATACAAGGAACACATGTGCATACAGCATATGTGCTTGGGTGAGCAAGTCCACACACTCACAAGCTCATACCTATGCACACAGGTATACACACACACACACACACACACACACACACACACACTAAGATGTGCCCTTTCAGAGCTTCTAAACACTTTCCAAGAAAAAACATTTCTATTAGCATAATTTTAGTGGCACAACATTGTCATTTGTGTTTTTTTTTTAATCTCTTCTCCTATAATAGTTTCCCATCTCGCTCTGAGGTTCTGTGCTTTCAAATGTCAGAGAAAGATGGCACATGAGAGTAGCTAAGATTAACCAGGTTACTCCTATTCTCCATCTTCCTTCCTGTTCGTGTTTTCCCACCAGTCTTTAAAAATCAAATACAAAGCACTACATTCCTTGACGTGACATAAACTGTGGTGGGAGCATTGATGAATAGAAATTTAGGGGTGGGAACTCAAGAGCCAAATGGCCAGGGCTATTTGCTCACTGGCACATCCTCTCTTGAGATATAGCTCATGTCTTTGAAGCTAGGTGAACACCAGTTTCTTTTCCATACAGATACTGGCACTATGGTACAAGAGGTTGGAATTGGCCAAATCTTCCAAGAGTCAAAAGGACAGTGTTGGGGCTAACTGAAAGTGGATTCAGAATCCTCCTCCAAAAGCTTTAGTGGTAAGCTTTATCCTTCCTGAAACATTTCTTTTCTTTCCCTTTAAAAAAATATTTTGTTAAAAAACACTATGATATGAGGGCGGCAGACTATTTGGTTTTTTTCTAAGTAGATGCTCTTAAATTAATGCATATAAATAATTTGTATTTAATTTCCTCTCTTTCCTGTTGAGCAAAGCAGAGAATGCACAGATTCCTACATCTCAAGTCACTTGGTTAACACAGAGTCTCTTTGAATTTCATTTCTTAAGACAAATTGTGCCTCTCGTTCTGATTTGGCCGTGGGACTCAGGGGAAGAAAGGCTGTGTTTTCACTCGCACTGTCCTCAGTTTCCACGCTGGCCAGTTCATAGTCTTCTGACCGTCTGGCATCAGTCAGAATTCGGATCTGTTCCTGCACAGTCTCTAGCAATATTTTCACTTCCTGTTGTTCTTCTAGAAGACAATCGCTGACTGGAATACTCGCATTGACGATGTCAGCGGAATAAGAGTTTTTGCACCATTTAATGCTTTTGACTTCAGAAATCCCTGGCATTTGCATGCAGGTTTCTTCTAGACCCACCGAAGGGATGATGGGCACAGAGTTGGCCCTTGGGGATGAATACCCCAATAGGTCCTTTTGATCCAAGCTATTAAAATAGGGGTTTGTTTCTCTTGAAGGCAGTTGCATATTTATGGATGCGTTTTGTTGGGTTCTTAAGCCATTGGATGCATACCTGTCAAAAGATGGAGAGAGTCATATTTTGGTCCCCACTGTGCCTCTGAGAACCATACCATCCAAAAAGTCCTCCACATGCACCATCTCACTGACTTCTCACAGAAACCCCATGAGACGGATACTACACTCCCACGGACAGAAAAGTCAATTGAAATTCAGATCAGTGAAGTGACTTGCCTAAGGTCACACAGAAAAATAAGTGACAGACTGAGACTCAAACCCAGATCTTCTTACTTTAAGTCCAGGGGTCTTTCAACACACCACAGCTGTATAGGCAGATGGGATATAGTCTTCCTGACCTCTATCCTAGAATACAAAGTAAATGGGGATTGAGCACGTAAGTGTGACCTTTTCCATCGTGACAAACAGGACATCACCACGGCATTACTTTACTCATAACTCTTCCACCCTCTCAGACCTGGGTCTGTCTGATTGACTGGTGTGGTCTCCATAATTGAGAGCCATTAGGAGGTCCATTATTGACCATCAGGTATCGCAGTCCTTGAAGCTTCTGCTTGAACTGCTGTTGACAGTTTGCCCTGTAGATAGCATGCCTTAGTGCTTGCTGGCCCATTGTTGAGCCAGAGAACAAAACCAGGGGTGCCCAATCCCTCTCTGTCTGTCCAGGGAAAATATAAAGGGTATTCCTATAATCCTCCCAACATAGCAGGGCTCTTTAGTGTCCCTGCAGTAAAAAAGAGCACTGATGTTCAGCAATGGCTTGTCACAAATACCAGTGTGCCATCCCGGGTAATTTAAGGATTCCAGGATCTGAGTTTTGAACTGCTCAGGTATGGTGATTTTTCTTCTTTGATCTTTCCAGTGTCTGGAGTGGAACAGGTGTAACAGACATTGTATGGTAGATTTTGTCATACTTTTAGTGAGTTATCTTTTAATAGTAAACATTAACATGTAAGCATAAGTCAAATAGGTCTAATAGATTTAATATCCTTGGCTTATATTGTAATGTAAATAAAAGTTGTTTTCATATATGTAAAGAATAGTTACAATGAAATGTAATGCGTAGCTACAAAGAAGTCTCTACTGTGAGGTCACAATGGGGTTAGTGTCACCGGAGTTGAGTAAAGAGAGGTGAATAGCAACTGTGTCTTTTCTCCATGAAACCAGAATAGAGTTAGTGACCAATAAACCCTGACTAATTAACACATTAATGAATGATATACCTTTAAAGAAAGTACTCTTTTTATAGCTCATTAACTAATATCAGACATAACAGCTAACTTTTGCACAGTGACTTGAAAATCACTTTCTCCTCTAATTATCTCACAAAAAATTTAGTTTATCATTTTTATGTGATAAATGAGTAGAGAATTCCAAGGTGGCATTCAAATGACCTGCCCCAGATTACACCTCTGTATAAGCAACAGAAGCAGGATTCAAATCCATGTGTCAAGTTTTCTCTATAAAATTCAGAACCAGCTAATGAAGGAACATCCTAAGGTAAGCTAGATCACAACATCCCTTTGGTTGTTTAATTTTATACAGCCCTGCATAAGAAAATTCCCTGTGGGATCTTAACCCTGTGTCTTATATGACAGAAAATCAGATTCATGAATCAATTCCAATAAGAAGAACGAGCAAACCTAAGGCCCTTTTGTTTTAGTCTTTGGAACCACACTTTCAGAATGTACATAAAATATGCCTTCAGATATTTACTACAGAAAAGAGCCAAGAAATATGACTGGAATAACATCATATCTTTATCAATGTCATCAGGGTAGATCTACAGATAAAATATAATAAGCTGTAATGTGGTCGTGATAGCAACAGATATATTCTGCTTAGAAAATGGTGAATACCACAGAAGATGTTTATAACTATTTGTTGTTATGACTCAGCAATGTGGCAAGGCCAAGCTGAAAGGCAATTAATGCCAAACTTCAAAAATCCACATATTCAACCTGACACTGAATTAAGGACTTAAATGAGAGAGAGGAATTGAAATTAATTACCCTGTGTCATTTCCCAAGCCAACTACTAGACACATAACTGTCAATAACTGAATATTAACTCTTGCTATAGAGTGAAGATGTCATTAAAGAATAATAGTTCTCAAGAGTTGATTTAATTTTGAATAAGAAGCCAACATCATTACATGATTTGGACTCTCAGACAAATGGTAGCTCATTTGAATTTTCCAAGTTCATAAAGCACATAGGGGCTGCTGGTAAAAATCAAAGTAAGTATAATCTTAGAGTAATACAAGCCTGGGCTCAGTACCACACAAAACAAAATTATCATCTCTCATACTACTTGGATACTTGGGGGCTGATGATGCTGTGAGATTTAAATCAAACAACTGTGAAGTTTAAATAAAACAACTGGGCCATGCTCTTGCACCAGAGGCATGGGTGACCTGCAAGTCTTCTTTGGGGTTGCTGAGAAGAGTTACAGCTATGGTATTTCAGTAAGTGTTTAAGTAGAATCAAAATTTATTGATGGGATTGTAACATAGAAGCTGTTAAGAGCTCTGTAAAGCCTAGAATCTCAACATTCCTTAACAGTTTGATGCTGAAATTATTCATTGCCATTGTAATACTTTGGGTTGTACTCCCTGATATCAATCAAAAAAACCAGAGTCCACAAGTATGGGTTTTTTTTTCCCCTTGAGCATGTGAGTCAAGAAAGGTGGCAATAACTAGTGACTGTTTGATTTGTTGTAAGACAAGAATCAAGCCAATGACTTAGTTTCTCTTGTTGACTCTTAAGATCTAATTTCTGAGGCGAGGCTTATAGTGGTGTTTAGGTATATAGCAGATATATAGAACTGACCATCCACACAACCAATGATTCCATTTTACACTGTCAGCCATTGCTGTGTTTTCAGCACATCCATTTCCTGGTTTCATAATTAATTTGATCAGAAAGCTAATACATGAACTCACTTTTATCTTGGGATGACCAACGCCACACTGAGATGGCCCTTTAAGCTTTCCTATCTTTGTTGTGTTCACCAACATCACAAAAAAATCAAGATGTAAAATGCATCTGGTTGCTAGCTAGATAATGTGGGAACTAACTATGTTTTGGATCATGACCAGTTTGAAGATGTCAACCTGACTTTTCTGAATCTATTCCTTTTTATTAGCTTGTAATATATCAAATAATTGGCCTAACACATCCAGTACAATCCTTTGTACATTATTACCAGGTGTGGCACTGCCCAGAGCACCAGTCAGAGAAAGGTATCCTCACTCTTCTATCTACCCCATTCTAAAGGTCTTGCTGTGCTAGGGTAGGTGATGTATTCAAGTAGGCAGACTTTCCTATCCAGGAGGGAAGGAACATACATGAAGCCTAGTTAGTAGACAACAAATGTATGCTTGGTAAACAGGAACATATGGCCAGTGGGTCTTGCAAATTCATTCACTCCCCTTTCAGGCTAAGGGTAGATTTGAAAAATGATAGCTGTGAAATTCTATTACCAACCCCATTTGCAGTCCTGAGAGACAGTCAGTCCCCAAGGAATGGAAAAGTGCTGTTTTTAAGACTGAGAATGAGATTACTTTTGAGATTCATTGTGCTGAGGCCAGAGTGATGAACAGAGTCAACATTGATCAACACTGGGTGCCCACGACACTGAGCAAATGCATGTGGCCAGCCAGCTACAGAGACAATTAGATGATTGCCAATCCAGTGGTCATGGAGCCAACATAAAATTACAACCATGCTGACCCAGGACAGAAAAGAGGAGGCAGGAAATGAAAACCTTTGAGCCCTGGAAGGTCTATGGATGTGTAACTCAAACTGAAACTTGCTACAGACTCTGAACCTCATAGCATCAGGAACATTTGTGGTGAGAGCCACTATGACCAAGAGGGAAAATAACTAGAATAAAAGACAGTTACACATTCTAATATTCACTGTAAAAAAGAAAATGTGTGTGCAGGGACATACTCCTGTGAATCACCACTAATTGCTGATAAAGTAGTTATACAGGCTCTATATAGATACAGGCTAAATGTCAACCCCTTGTCCCAGGTAAGGCCATGTAAAATGCCAACTGCTTCTTCACTTGCATCACAGACTTTATTTAGACAGTTTAGTTGCTACACTGCATTTGCAGTCACTCCTAAATGTGAAGGAATGGTCTTTTTGGAATTGCTCCAAAATTAAAAAGTAAAGACACTGGCTACTCGGATCTGATTTCCAAAGATCTTTTCTTCTTAAGGAAACCCATGCCATGCTTAATCAGACAGAGCAAGAGTCCATCTATTCTATATCTGGCAGAAAAGAGAAATGCAAAGACTCTGAACCAGACTTCCTACCTGTTTTGGTCTCAGGATTGAAACAAAAGATTTGAAATAATCACCTGGACCAAAACTACATAGAAACCCAGCCTAGGTCATTCAGAAAGTCAACCGCTTGGCACAGCTAGAGCCTGACTATGGAAATATCTACAGTAAATCTAAATTCTTAATTAATGATAGCATGGTGAGAATTGCTTATGGCAAAAACTGTTTCCCTGGATACCATGTCCCTGACATAGATTCTTAATACCCCCTTTTTGATCTGGCCACCAACCTTTGGGAGGTTTATATCTAAATAAAGCTTAGGCTCAGATGACAGCATTTTTTTTAAAATTGACACAAGTCATAAAGGACAGGGATCCAACTTTAATGGTAAGTTACTTTTACTTACTCCATGTGTGACTGAGTGGTTTACACCAAGAGCAGATTTGTGATGAGAACCTGTCTTGCATTCTGCTCAGTATACATTGAGCCGTATGTATATTGGTACTTCCTAGACGACTTGGTACCTTTGTACTGTAGGCAATAACTATGGTGTCCAAAATCCCTGATACCTCCATAGTGCAAATAATGAAGATGTTTCAGTTCTAAGGGTTTCTCTGTGGTTTTCTTCTTTTAATATTTACCTGAACCCCACATTCAAGAATACTGGGTAGAAGTAGATATCATATTTGTTACAGGTTAATTTTTAGGGTTTGGTTTACACTGTTAATCAGAAAGTAAATGAATATGAAATATGTGTGTGTGTGTGTGTGTGTGTGTGTGTGTGTGTGTGTGTGTGTGTGTGTGTGTGTGTGTTTCAAGGCAGGGTTTCTCTGTAGCTTTGGAGTCCATTCTGGAACTCTCTCTGTAGATCAGGCTTGCCTCACCCTCAGAGAGATCTGCCTGTCTCTTCCTCTCAAGTTTTGAGATTAAAGACATGCACCACCACCACATGGCTAATATATTTTTCTATATTGTTGATGAAAGGATACTTTGTTCTTCCTAAGAAACATTTTTTAAAACAGTTATCTACTAATGACAAATTTCTAACAGTCTCCCTAGTATGTCCCTTGCTTAAAGACCTACCCTTGGCAAGGTATTGTATCCTGGTCTGGGATCCTTGATTCTTCCAGTTGCTGATATGCTGGTCCTACAATGCCACCCAGTCGGCTTCGGGGTGAGGGTGGTGTCCTCTTGAAGGTATTCCTGTGCAGCATTCCACTCCTTTGTCCTGGACTGCAGCAAGAAATATTCCTGCTGAATTGGGGAAACAAAACCAACAAAGCAAAGAGATTATAAGAGCCTCTAAGAAGTCATTCAAATGTCTCAGACATTGAATTCATAACCTCTCATCCTTAAAGTTCTATGCTATCAATGTCAAAAATACAGTCCGTTAAAGCTGGAATTTGCTTAATTCACTTACTGTTAGAGGCACTGAGATCTAGAGTTCCCTGTGTCTGGCTTTCTATCTAAGACAGAAATAGATTTAAGGGAGCCTCGGGATGGCAATTTGGTCTCCACCCTAATTTCCCAAGCCACAGGAGCTGTCTTCAAATTGGAATAAAAATGCGCTGATTAGATAGTGATGAGAACAGAACACAGGAAGCCCAGAGGGGATTTATGGGGAAATTTCCAATTCTTGGCGATAGGATAAACAGACCTTACTTTAATTGGCAATATTTTTTTCAAACATGTGTTAAATTCTCAGTTTACCTTCCCAGATTTTCATCAGTTTTCACTTGAGTTTGCTTTTAATAAGCACTTGCTTAAATTTTCTTGGGTGTACACATCCAAACTTCCCAAATGATCATTTGTAGAGGCTATCAAGGACAAAAAGCATAAATGACCTATATCCCAGGCCTTAACAAAGTTAGCCCATATACATAGGCTATATTAAAAGAACTGGGTTCTATAAAGATAAATTGACAAGTTGAAGTTGATCAAAGATTCTTTATCAATTCCCTTTCCCATATTACTGAGAGAGTTGCCTATGTTGAAACTTTAGTGTTCCCTGAGATGTCAGGTCATGAGCATATAGTGAGCTTAAAATCTCATGTTGCATTCACATAATCTAAAAATATCATTGCAAATATATAGGCCAGGATGAAAAATATTCAAAACTCAGAAGTGTACCAATGAGGGAAAGCCTCCCAATGCAATTATACCACTATCGTTCTACCATTTGGGGTTTGTCACTTTTTCCATCAATATTATCATTATTGCTATTTTATACATATAAAATGTGTTTATTAAAAAGAGGGGGCACCGATTTTAGGGAATTACTATGTAGCTTTGGCTGATTGAAATTTGCTGTGTAGACAAAGCTGACCTTGAATTTGCAGAGATCAGCCTATCTATGTCTCCTGAGTGTGGGGATTAATGAAATGCACTGCCATACCTGGCAAATTTTGCAAATATTTTAACTGGAAGGTTGAGAAATTGATACTTGAGTGCTAACAGTCATCTTGGCGGTTCTGGTAAGGTGGCAGGTCAACATTAATTTCTCAATTTTGTACAGACAGCAAATCGTGTCATTCATGATATTTTAGTTCTTAGCCATGTCATCTGTTGTAGGTTGAATTCCTGAAATGCTTAACAACATGGTCATCACATTCAATCTCTACGTGAACTTCTTTAGGGAGCTCTTGAACAGTGACTCTATTTCTGTACCTCCACTTCTGTCTAATCCCACATTATTTAGGACCTAGGGTTTGGGAGATTTGGCACCAGAGTGAGCTGCATCTGGATGTAAATCTCAGGTCCCTGCACTGCTAGAAGCACGATGCTAGGGGAGATAATTGAGTCAGAATCCTGGAGGGAAATCAAAACCTCTTTAACTTGGACCAATTGAGGACATTATAAGAGGCATGGTCAGCAGCCATTACTTGGGAGGAACAGAGATGAAGCTATATAAGACATTGTTGTGCCTCAGACCACTAACAATAGGAAACCATTCCTACCAAGGAGAGGGAACATTTTCCAAAATAGAGGTAGCAGGTTCTGTGGCCTGAGAAGACCAGAGTGGAGCATAACTGAGGTTGGGAATGGAAGGACTATGACCTCATTTTCCCAGTCCTTTCCTCCCTCACCAGTACTTCTGCTAGACCAGAAACCAGAAAACAGGGAAGACTGAAGCTCACCTGGTACATAAGCTGTGCAGATAAAGTGACTTGGGTGAGAATGGGAGGGCACAGGCCAAAGCAAGGTATGTTTGTGGGCTTACACCAGAGATGAAAGAGTTCAAGTACGCTAAGTGTTCTGTGTGAGATCAAAACATGTGAGGTTCACAACATCACGTGTTCTATACATTATGATGACATAACTGGAAATGCAAAAGCTTATCTGTTTCACTGAAAGCTCTGGGCTTTCGTCCCTGTTGGCAACTTAAACTGATGCCATTGTGAGGAAGTTAGATTGCCAAAATATAACACAGTAAAATGACATGTCTCAAATATTTTTTTCAACAGGTAGGTTTTTTTTATTAAACATTAGAAATAACAGTTTTGGATTAATAGCTTTGTTTCATAAATAAGGCATCCAAAGGAGTCATATTTTCTGTGCACAACAAGAAATTAATTATTCATAGCTTGCTGAACTGTCAAAACAAGGTCTACCAATATGAAGTAGTGACCCATCTTCAAAATCAGTTGTAGACCTATTGATCAATCAGAGATTCAGGCCATCTAACCAAGGGGCACTCAGGAAATTATGGAGCAGTTGGAAGGATATATAAATCAGTATACAGGTTATCAATCACGAAACTGTTCAGTCTATTGTATGTTTAAAAAAACAAAAGCTATGATGCATTAAACTATAATTTCAAGTTCTAAAGGCACTTCGTAAATCAACCCTTCCCCATCTATCAGAAGGCAGGCTATGTCAACAAATACTGCAATGTCATTGAAGCAACCAGACAAAACAAAACAGAAAACAAAAGGAAGGGCTTTTAAAGATACCCTCATTTCATCTTGGAGATATGGAAATCAAGATCAAAGCTAAGGATGGGAGACTTACAAGAAATAACTGGGCACCGTAGTGCTATAGTTCTAACATGGCAGAAGCAATTATTTAAAACTCTCAAGTTCAAAATATTTTTGCTATTATATGTTGCAGAGTAATATTATATAATTATTCTTGACAGGGTATATAGCTACTATAATACATTTCAAAATGAGCCTGGGATGACACTGTTTTGAGAAACTATTTGTCCTATAAAAGGTTAGCAATTTTGGAGTTCACTTCTCTAATTAAGGCAGCTTCCTTGAGGTCAAGGGAAGTAAAAGGATGCTTTAACAGGAATTCTGAAAATGCAAGCTATGACATACCACAGACTTGCCAATAATAACTGATGCAACTCTCCCGATGCCAAATTATTTCAATCCTAAACTGAAGATACTGAAATCCTTTTCTTTGTCAAATCCTTGGTACCCTAGAATCTATCTACTAAAGAGGTATGGGAATCAACATCACCATCAGCTTCTGTGGTTTAGTGATCTCAGTATTAGAATAACTGAAAATCACATAGGAAATTTAGCCAGAAAAGTATAGTCTTTGGGGGAGGAAAGTAGGAAGTCAGCTCTTTCATTGTGTATTTCTCTCTTGCTAATGTACAAGATGAACACTATCATCTATTGCCAGAAATAATTGATATAGCTTTAAAAAGTTTAATATATATATATATATATATAATATGTGATATAAATGTATGATTTGAAAATATTAAAAACTGCTTATCACTAAGAAAAGGAATTTTCAGTCTTTGGGCACCTTTTTCAGATTAAAGATGTTTATTTTAGTATGCACAAACAGAGTGTCTTTTCTAGAATTAGTTCCAAATTTATCCTCTGGTTTGGACTAAACATCATTGATTTTTAAAAATAAATTCCTCACATAGAACACACAACCATGTGGATGAAAAGATTTTGGAGAACATGCCCAGCTTGAGAATTTCCTGTGAGGCAACAAATAACTTTGTAGCTGGCCTTCACCCCCAAAGAAATAGTTTCTATGATCAGCTCACACACACTAAAGGATGGCACTTATCTGATAACAGAATATATTGCAGGCCCAAAGAGCATACTATCCAGGATTTGCCTCTGGAAACTTTTCTTTTGTGAGGAACATTTGGAACACTTGGCGCATGTCACATCAGCTGCCTAGAGTAGAATTAGACATTAGCTTTGTAACCAGTGACCAAGCAAGCTAGGCGGAAAAAAAAATCACACTTTTAATAGATTTTCACAGTGCAATTGCTTCATTCCCCGTCTGTACCTGCAGCTCTGAAGAAAGCTCCTTATGTTTTTGTAGGGAGGGTGATACTGCTAAAGGAAACTGAAGAATTTGCTTCCTGGCTGTGAACTGCCTGAACACTCCCTGCATGGAAATCCTCATTCATATTAGAAGCAAGAACAGTTACCTTTTCTGGACTTGTGGGTCCTGTTGCCATTCCCTGGCATGTGTCTACTTCTCAGGTGAAGTCACCCACTCCCACCACGATTAGCTAACAGTACCTGTGGTGCTTGACAGGCTGGCTTCCTCTGTCAGGAGAAGGGACCTCAGGGAATGACTGGGGACCCGCAAAACTTGACTCCATTATTTTCTCCAGTGCAGTCACAGGATGCCTGTCCACCTTTGAGTACTGCAGGAAATCACATGCAGAGTTGTGAGCGGTGGGTACATGAGGAAGGGTGTCTAGTAATACCAGGGCTAGGCACTGAAGAGTCCCAGGAGAATGATAGAAAAGCTATGCATCTCCATCTCTCTCTCTCTCTCTCTCTCTCTCTCTCTCTCTCTCTCTCTCTCTCTCTCTCAGAAGTATAAGAAAGTAAACAGATATCAAGGAAAAAAGGGCAATTATGTTTTTAACTCGAGTCCATCTCTAACCAATTGGTAGCAGCTCTTTAGAGACTTATATTTACATAAAATCCAGGAATAACTTGGGAACAATAGACAAGAGAAACAGTATGACCACAAGGAAGGGGGGAATAAAAGAATCCAAAAGTAAAGGTTGGGGTAGCTTAGAAATTCCTTCAAAAAAATCTCAGTTTTAGACCACATGTAAAACTTAAGGGCATCTAATTTTAATTTAACTGAAGGTTAAAGGTAAGAAGAAGGGAAAAGATTAAGAAAAGCAAGTGCAATTTAATTTTTTTTTATTTTGGTGCTGAGGATTGAATCTGGAACCTTGCACATGCTTTATCATGGCACTAGAGCCCCCAGTCCTAGAACAGGACAAAAAACAAAACTGCCGCTCTGGTTGCTGAAAGTAAGGAGTTTTGAACACGAATTAATTTTTGACACTGGTCAATACACATGTGCTATGACCAGGATATAAGAAATGTATAGAAACTATTAAAAAAAAGAAGAAGAAAGAAAGAAACTACCGAAGCAGGTATATAGCAGGAAAGACTGGTACATGGAAGAGGAAAATCGCGGTGACGAATGCAAAAACCTCAATGATGAGAAGCCCTGAATTGCTAGATGTAAACATAAAGAGACAAATTCACACACCAGCAATAAACACAGCCATCCGACTTCTGAAGGAGTATATTTATCAACAACAGAGACAAGACCATGAGGTTGTGGGGCTGTCATCCCAGTATTTGGCAAGATGAGGCCTGGGCCTGAAGAGTGTGAGGCCAGCCTAGGCTGTGTAGTAAGATGCAGTCTCAAAAACAAAACAAACAATACAAATAAGAATCATGCGAGATGGATGAAGACATTATTTGAAAATTATGGGGATAAACTGTATAACAGCAATAATATCAAGTAAAGTACAATTTTGTACTTCTATACAAAATTACCTTTAAAGATTGATATTTCACATAAAGGAAAAAACCCAGCAAGTAATAAATATTCATAACTTTTTTATACTTTGAAACAACTTCAAAAGTACACAGTACAGCTAATAGCACAGCATCCAACCCTGGAGGAATTTGGGCATTTTGATAGCTTTTATTACATGATAAACAAGTACATGGAGCATTGCCTGAAGGAAAATCATGGGATGCAGCAAGAGGAAGTGGGTCAGCTGCTATTTGTGCAAATAGAGTAAATTTGCTTTAGTTTTATTTTTTAAAAGCCTAATTAAATAACTATACAGAAGCAAAATCATAAATATATTAGAGAAATGGACTGGGTTAATTTTTTAAAAAGTTTTCTTAATAAACAATAAAATAATATGGATTTTATTAATTTAATTATGATAAAATACTAAAGATGAACATATTAAAGAGATTATGTAAGTTAAGAGAATCCGTGTAGCAATGAGCATAATTATGGTTAATTATAAAATATAAGATCAATGTTCTTTTCAGATTTGGATGAATAAACTATCTGAATGAGGAAATGGTTTATAAGACTAATAGTAATTTGTTCAAAGCCTTAAGGAACAGAAATGCTTTTAATGAGGACACAAGATCCATAAATTAAAGCAGGACAATATTTTCTATTTAATAACTACAACCAATTACACTAAGTATAAAAAAATGATTTCTAAGAAACAAAGTAAAACCCTGGAAAAATATTTGCTATCCACATCTGGAAATGTGTAATATTGAAAAAAGTGCCAAGTGCTCATATTTAAAAATATGGAAGGTAGAATGTGCTTATTATTCCAATTTACAATCAATTTATAGTAGATTTAGAATGCAGATTAAGAGGTTTATTTCAGAGGGATATCTTAAAGCAAAGATCAGCCAACTGTTCCTGAAGAATCTTCATTTTCTCAGGAAATCATTGTAAGTCAGCAACTCATTCATTTTCTAAGAACACTGTATTTTCAAGAAAAGACTTTTGAGCCATTAGTTCAATTTGCTTGAATCCTAAATTGGAACTCTGTTCAACGTCTTGAATGAAATCTACCTATTAACTGGTTTTGCGTATGGATAAAATTTATAAAGCATGCTTATTCAGGACATGTTACATTACAGTTGTTTAAAATTCTTGCCACTTGGTTCAGCAAGTACAACTTTCTTTTCACAATGTTATTTTTAGAAGGGTTTTCTCTCTTAGTATTTCATTTTCATAACTGCATTTAGCCTGCAATGCCATTGTTGTTCTCGTGAGATGGGAGGTGGAAAAAGGAACGTCTCTGCAAACACATGGGCTGTCTAGCATAGGGTACACAGTGATAAACAACTAAAGAGAGACTCTGTCTCAAAACAAGATGAAAGGCAAGGACCAATCCCTAAAGTTGTTCTCCAACCTCCATACATATTCCATGGCATGCATACACATACAAGTACACCCTTCACACATCACACACAAATTGAAAATAACATGATCTATTTAGTCTGGGTGTGGTGGCATATGCCTTCAGTCAAAGCACTTCGAAGATGTAGGCAGGAGGATCACTGAGTTTGAAGCCAGCATGGCCTACATATTGAGTGAACAAGTCACAAAAAGAGATCACCTATTTAGTTGTATACCTCTTCTTCAATCAGTTGCGTCCCATATATATATATATAAGTTCTAATGAAAAACAAGAAGAAAATAATAGCATAGTTTGCAGAGAAAAAGTAAGCAACAAAACTAATCATATGCTGGAATGATTTAAGACAAAATAGCACAGCAGTAGATCTATTGAAAGAAAACAAACATAAAGAGAGATGATACCCTGGCTATGGAACCTCAGTTAAGAAAATGACCCCCCAAAATTGGCCAGTTGGGAAAGTCTTTGGTACATTTTCTTGATGAGAGAGGGCATAGCTCACTGCAGACAGTGCCATCTCTGGACTGCTGGTCCTGAGTTGTATAAGGAAGCAGGCTCAGACAGGCATGAGGTGCAAGCCAGAAAGCTGTGTTCCTCCATGACTACTTCATCAGTACCTCAAACAGAGCTCCTGCCATAACTGCATTTGAAAATGAACTGCAATGTGGATATATAATAGAAATAACCCCTTTTTTCACAAGCAGTTTTTGGTCATGGTAGTTTATTGCATACATTAGTAACTGATATTGGAATAAAAGAATATGTATTCATGTAGCCCTGACTTTCAAGGAAAGGGGACTTCTTAGTCATTGTTCCATTTCCATGAAGAGAAATCCTGAGCAAGGAAATTCATGAAAGAAAGCATTTAGTTGGGGACTTGCTTAAAGTTTCATAGGTTTAGTCTGTTACCCATGACAGGAAGCATGCTGGCATGCAGGCAGATGCTGGAACAGTATGCTTGATCCATAGGCAGAGAAAGAGAACCTGGGTCTGGTAAGGGGTTTTGAAATCTCAAAGCTCATCCCCAGTGATACACTTTTCAACAAGGCCATGTCCACTTCCATAAGGCCATACCTTCAAACCTTTCTAATCGTTTTAAACAATATAAGTCCCTAGTTATTCAGCACTCAAATGTATGAGTCAATGGCAGCCATTATTACTCAAACCAACACAGGAGAGTTCTTGTCAATCTGCTGCCAATAACTACTATATTACCTTGGAATTTATCATTATTGAATATGTTTTGACAATGTGAAAAGATATATGCATGTTAATTTATATTTCTATCATAAGTTATCAACAAAAATTAAAAAGAAACCATTCTCACTGCACCAGTGAGCTTGGGAAAAATATAAGGGGATCCTCTAGCTTTTCAGTGTCTCCAAACTTCACACTTTAGTGAACGTAACCAACTTCTTCAACAATTGAAAACTATCAAAATTTACAGAGGAAATTATTACAGCAAAAGCCTAGATCTGTTAAGGAAACAGAACTGTATTAATATCATTAACAACATGTAAGTGTATGGAGGTCTTATGAAGCAATGCTGATTCTAGTGAGAGGACCAGACCTGTCTTACAATTATGTCACGAAGCAGCTGTGGGAGGTAGACATAGGGCAGGAATACAGCCTTAGGCAACTTTGTTAAGGTGAGACCTGCACATGAGTACTGTTTAGATGTCAGATACATGACACAGGTGCCACATTAAATTCTGGGCCTACTGATATTTGTCCCGTGGGAGAAAAATTATGTTCATGGCTGGGGTTACTGAAGTCAGGTTTTTTCCTAGTGCACTGGGTGGGGGCTGGATGAAAGGCAGTGATTGATAGGTATTAAGGGAAACATAAATTTGAAGTAATTTTTAGATAAATTTAGATACAGATGGTTACATGAAAAAAATATAGCTGTGTGTTTGTCTGTGATCTGTTTGCCAAGAGGGCTTATAAGCAAAACAATTTCATTGCCAAGAAACATTTGTAGCTCTCAGATCTTGTCTTGAACAGCAATATTCAATGAAAGGGATGCTATTAGGAGAAAGTCTGATTATATGATTAGGACAGATTATCAGAACAAACCTGAAATATCCTGTAGTGTTCAATACAAATACTTCAAGAGATGATCAATTGAGGATAGTTGCTATCCAAATGACACAGGCAACTGAACTATTGTACAAATGCCAAATACCCTGATCACAACATAAAATCATTTTTAAATAGCCACTTAAAACCTGTATTTTGTAAAAACAAACAAACAAGCAAAGATCCCACATTCTCATTTGAACTCTGCCTTCACTCTGTGCCTTTCTCCATTATTTTGGGGACACCCACTTATCCCCTCACATGTTAATTACTCAAGGAGTGTTTGTCTAACTTACTCCATCTTACTTTGAGGCCAAAGTACAGGGGTAACTCATTGTCTTAATCCCGGAGTCACCTTGGACTTCACACACAGCAGAGCCCACAGGACAGATCCTTCTGCTGCACATATGGGTCCTTATCCCTGAGGGCAAGGCTGCCCCCTGGACCAGCAGCAATCCTCTCAAGGACTGGCAGCCAGGAGAGCAGCAACACTTCAGCAGATCACCTTGAGAAACCTGAACTGACAGAGCAATCCCAAAGGCTACACCAGAACCAGGAACACTTAACCTTGATCTTGCCCTGTTTCTCTTTTGAATTTATTCTTAAAGTTCATGCCTGTACATCCATGGCTAATGTGGGGTAACTGGACTCATTTGCTTATTTATTATTTATTTATTTATCAGTACAGCTATATTTTAAAAAAAAATCCCCCTTTTATACATTTTTCAAATCCACCTATTAATTAGCATATTGAATAGGGTGGCCACGTCAAGCTTATTCTGGTTTCTGGAGCACATAATTTTTCCTAAAAATATCCGGTTACAGTATTTAACTCTTTGCATTAAAATTTAAATATAGAATGTGTATTTATGAGTTGGTATAGAGATTATTGAATACATAAATGAGTGGATGTGAAGAAACCAAGCCCTGGCCTGAATATCCAAATGACTCACGCAGATTTTGTATAATCAGGAAAAAATACACCTTCTTATTACTTATATATGAGCTATAGATGGCTACTTCTGTATTCTGTGTAGAAGATGGGGAGAAGGGAGTATCTGAATCTCAGTGAGAGAACTTGAAAAATACAACCTCAGGAGCAAAGCAGAGTAGCATCAGTACTGAGGCATCAGACTGCCAGTGTGTATGCCTGATATGAAAACAGGTGCATCTGCATGGAGAAAACATCCAATATCACCACCAGAAACACACCCAGCAAAACCCAGGGAAGGAGTATCCTTCAAAATCTTGACTAGCACTGCCCAGGTCAACAGAGTCAGATCAATGCTGGTACACTGACGAGAGTAAGGGGAAGCTAAAGATGGCTGACAACTATAGAGGCAAAGCTGTTCCCTGGATGAAGCTATAATACACACAAACAAAAATAATAAACAAAGAATGAATTAAATAAATGATGAGGTAAGAATCTCATATTTCAGCCAATAGTTGGATTCAGTTAATGATACAATTTAATAAACATTTATCAGCATTGAGTTTTAAAATTTTTACAACTTTGGCATTATAGTGTACACTGAGAAATTATTATTTTCTATTATGAAAAACTAAGCACAGAATATGTGAAAATTCTATTAGTAGCATCTTCTTAATTTCTCTGTAGGTCAAAATGTACTCTTGAAGGAATACATAAAACAAACAACAAAAGACACATAATCACATGCAATGAAATCTAGAGACTAAAGACAGAACTTAGTCTCTACTTAGCTTCCTAGGTATCTCAGTTGAGAGCTCTTAAAATGCATACCACCATTTGCCAGAAGTCTCTCTTTACCAAGCCTTCCATAACCACCTAGGATCAGAGCCTTTGGTCATGTGTTCTATATTAACAGCATTTATTGTAGTTTCTCCTGATGCTTTAGGGACGGGCTAAGACCTGAATGTTGGTGCTTTTGGCTATCAAATCTGTTCTTAAGTGACATTTGAGTGCTCTGCTCAGCTGCCTGTCTGGATCTCCCTGTGAATATGCTCTACGGTGTCACCAAGTTTGGCAGTAGGTTCCATGTGCTTTCTCTGCCTCAGACCTTGATGGTCTTGTGTTTATGTTTTCTTATAGACTCATTTTGTAGAAGACATACAGTGCCATTTATAGGTGAATAAGAAAATTCAGCCATCCACTCAATGGCCCTCAGCATGAACCTGAATGATTTACTTTCAACCCAGTGTAGATTCTTCGGGGGAAGCCCTCATCTTAATCACCCTCCTGTGTGGAATGCTCCCTCTGGGCATAGATGCCTTCCACTGCTATCTGCCCCCTTGTTGCCTTGCTCCTAACAAACTGCTGAGGCTGTGTTGCAATCAATAGGCCTGTCAAATTAAGCAGGCTGGTGTAGGTAGCAGAGCAATGACATTGTTGTTCCCAGGCCTGGTGCTTGCACCAGTGGGAGCCAGGAGGCTAAATAAAAGCTGGGCCTCTTTTGGAAAGCAATATTGACAGAGCAGATAATCACCTGTTCTGGAAACCCAGGCCATAAAGGTGGGAGGGAGGGTGTTTGAAGAACAGTTTTAAATGCATATCTTTCTACACCACTTCTAGCTCATCTATGAATGTTTCAAAGTTCTTTATTACCAGTATAACTGAGGAGCCAAAAGATGGAAAACTGCAAGGGTATGCCTTATTTTTTTTTAAATGCAAGCAATTCAAAGCAACTTGCTTGTTGTTGTTTTGAGAATTTTTGTGCTTGTGTGCCTTAATAGTAAGAACTCTAACAGCTTTCCCCAGAGTTCCTCTAAAGCAAACTATTTTAACTACAGCTCTCTTGCAGACACAAGTTCCCTTTCCATCTCCCTCCTCAGCCAGATGCCTCCTTTAGCTACTGCTTCAGGCTACAGCTTCCTCTTGGAAAGAGCTGATTTTTTTTCTACATATGAATGCCCCAGCTTTCCTGCTAGAGCAGCACCCTCATTCCACTCACTGAAGCTATCAGCCCACCTTAGATCTCACACCTGAGAGGTTATTATTTAGTAGATATCCCCTGTAGTAATGAGTGAATGCCCTGAGGACAGGAACATTTCATCCATTTAAGGGACCACCCCTCATGAGGGCACTATCAACTTAGGCCATGCTAAAGCACTAAGGGAATAATGATCTATGGGACCAACCCTCATGAGGGTACTGCCACCTTAAGCCATGCTCAAGCACTAAGGGAATAATGATCCCTTCAACAGGATAATGCACTTTTCCTTCCCAGATTTCCACCCCCTAGCTCTATCACTTAACAGAGCCAAGCCACGGTTTTTAGAAAGTCAACCACTTCTCAGAATTATTCAAGAAACTCTAACTTTCCTTTTTTATTTCTTTCTCTTTTCTAAGCATGCTTTGCCTGATATTTCAGAGTTCACTGTTTTTCCAGAGCTGCACTCCTGTCATAAGGCTGCATGTCCATCATGGGGCTGACCTCCATTTGGGCCCAGCTCTTGTCTATCTCTGCCTTCTAGGCTGAGATTTACACCTTTCCCACTTCATCATTTTTCTTTCAAACTCTAATAAAATTATACTCAATTTAGCTTTTGGGTCTTACTTAAGTTCTCTTACTAATGAGACAGAGGTCCCCAAGAGGAGACTCTGATTTCCCCATAATTCCTACTGAATGATACTCTCACCCATAAACCTGTCTTTAAAGTGGCTATATAATTTTCTTACCTTTCTTTGTGGTTATGAGATGCTTTCTTGGTGTTATGTGAGAACAGATCTCCCCCTTTCTAATGAGTATCTATCTGATCCTTGAACTCCACTTAGAAGTTTCATGCTATTGTCTCGATGGCTCTGTGGGTCACAACTCTATCCTCTGTAGGTCGTAACTCTATCCTCAGTGCATCCTCATCCAATACACAACTAATGAGAATAATTCACCTTTAAGTCACAAATCATCTATGTATAAGCAGAGGCAAAGGATGGCTTCTTCTGAGTCACTTCCGGGATACCCTACTCTTATCTGTAGCCAGAGTTCAATATGTCTAGAATATCATGTGACTACATGGGACTAAGTGTTTCACCTCCTGTTAAATGATTGTAGAATGAAACATTTCCCATAAATATTTAATGAACTGTAGGGATAGTAGACACATTTTGGAAAGAGAATTTTTGGTTATGGGAGGTGCTTGCACATTAGAAGATGTTTTCAGAGGCCCTGGTGTGTGCCCACTGTATTCCAGCGCCACTCTTCTTCCAAGACTTACAAGTGTTTCCAGACTTTGCCAAATGAGGTAGACAGACAAACCACCCTCTGCTGAGAGCCCATGAGGGCCCATTGCCCCACTGCCATATACAGATCATACTTGCCTTTGAGATGCTTTCCTAGCTTGCTTATGGAAGTGACTTTACCAAACTCCCAGCCCAGTTCAAATAACACACTCTCACTGAAGCCCCCTCCACCATGTGAAGTTGCTGCTACAAAGAGATTGAAGTCAGCAATTGCAACTGTGTAGTCTTAAAATTCTCAGAGTTTTTACAATGGCCAACTACCCTGCTACCCCTGGAATCAGAGGCCACATGATATGTATACAGTATGGCTTACTTACTAAGTTTGATACTTGGGGTATGGAACCTCACTTCTCTTCTAAAATCTTTGAAAATAGACAGAGAGTTTGACTATTAGTCCAGCAGAATGGGAGCGGCTCTTCATAGCCTACCACACTATACACATGGAGCTAACAACTCTTTTAATAGAATTCTTACCTGAAGAGTAATTGCTCTTTTTCTTCTGTCTCTTTACCTATCCATCTTAATGGCATTTCTCTCTGGTTCATAAAAAGGAGCACCTCTCTTTTCATATAAGGCCTTGTTTGATGTGTTTTAAATATATTGTATATTGTTTTACAAATTCTCTCCTACCTCAAGGCTCCATTGTAGTCTGAAAACCCTTTCTCCTAATAAACATTACTCCTCCAGAGCAGTTATGTGACGGATCCTTTCTTGAGAAGACTGCTTGCACTACACTCATATTTAGCAATGTGTCATTGACATTGGTATTTCCTCATAGTTTTTGACAGAAAGGAAATGAAATATGTGTGTGTGTGCGCGCACGTGCGCACGCATGTGCACAAGTATGTCCATATATGTAAACTTATAAGGCAAACGTGTTTTCCAAATTACCGCTAGCACCATTGCACTTTAATATTCATCCACCCAGAAGTTCTAAAGTCTTTTCTAGTGTTGCAGTGCTGCAGTTGCACAGAGTCCCTGCATGCTTCCTTTTATGAATTTCTAAAATAGTGTGGAAGTCACACAAATGTTCGTTTTGAAGGAATAATTAATATCTGTTCTCTGTCACTGTTTCCTCTCAACTTACAGTGTGAAAAATTGCAGTTAAGTTGCTATTTGCTTCCTACAATAAAACTGTGAGCAAAGGCTATGGGCATGCAATTCACCAAAGAGGAAATTTGACCAGAAATATATAGACAGAGATTTTGTTTTACTATCAAATAAAGGTATACAAATTTCAAACAATGCCATTTCCTACTATTAAATTTGCATAGGAAATGTTCATAAAGATTTTACAAAACTGGCAATCACCCACATTGCCTCATAGGGTTGAAGCTGACATGTCTCTGTGGGAAGACATTTGTTCACCTCAATCTAGTATAATAAAAGAGGCTGGCCCATTTAATCCCTTGAGTGGCATCCAGAAATGTGTAGGATGCACTCACTTGGTATATCTAACTCTCCCATGCAGGCTGCTCTACTTTCATGCTGATTGTCTCCTGGTCTCCAAACTTCTGTTCAACCATTTATACAGATTATCTCCTAGGACTCTGCTGAAATGCCACATAAAAGGAGGGCTGCTGGAATTCATGACCCCAAAATATTCCTTTGCCATAAGGACTCAGTTGAGTTAAGGTTCACTGAGAACAAGCAAAGGCAGAAAAAAACCCACAAGTGGGGTAGGTTTTTCTGTTGGAAAGGAAATTCCACATGTATAAACATCTAACTGTACTCTACCAGGAGTTCTTGAAGATGATGTATTTGATAAAAATTTAAATTTTGATACAGCTAAAAGTAGTTTTAAAAAACCTCTAAAGCAATTAAAAAGGGCATTCCCAAACCCTGGTGATCCTCCACTTCTTTTATTAGGAGAGATTGTGGCCATAGGAGCACATTTATTCATGAAATATTATCTAATTACAGATGAACTCTCTTGACAAAAGCTTTACTCAGAGACACAGCACCCAGAGGTACTTTCTCCCTTAACCCTTTGCTTACAGAGGTCAACAGTCAAAGATGGGTTTAATCTTGTTTCCCCCCGGCACCTAAATGTGGACGTGTGTGATTAAAATACATATACCAAAGATGGACAACTCTAAAATACAAAAAGATGTTCACCTAAGGCAGGCACAATCATCTTTCCTTCTGCAAAAGCACAGGCTTTATTATAATCAATAAAAGGGAAAAATTGTGGAGGTTCAAAAATGTGAGCCCATTTCCACCTTGTGTGAAGGTCAGAAAATTAGAGGACACTCAATGTGGCCAATAGCAATCAGAGCTACACTTCCTGACTCAGGATGTGGTTACTTGGTTCTTTTGACATGACAATGGCACATGCAGGTAACTCCATTCCATCCCAACAGATGGTCAGGATGTGCAAGCATATCTTTGCTCCTTCAGGATACTTGGTCTAGAGTGGCTTTACTGCCTAAACTCTAGAATGCTAATGACTTGATGCCTCAAAGTGTTAAAGCAATTAACTGTTCTGGGTTGTCCTTTGTATCATGTTAAAAAAGTCTTTTGTTGCCTTCTTCCCCCTTTTGTATTGGGGTATAAAAGTGTGTGAAAAATTAAATGCAGGCAATTTCAGTATTCATTGGAACTCCCTCCTGGTATTATTCTATTGGTTACGTTTTATTATTTTTAAATGTGCCTTCGTATTCTTTACTTATATTTCTGATCCCCATGCTCCTACCCTGGCAAGTGGTATTTTTCTCAAGGCTGGTCCCCGACAACCTGTTCAATAATTCTTACCAGAAAGGAGGGTAATGGTTTAACTAAAACACTGCAGGTCCCTGAGTAGCAGCAGAGCGCAGTGGGTCCCGAGACCACTGCAGGCCATGAAGGCAGCCAGTCCCAGGCAGGGAGCCCCAGAGTGGGCAGCAGGCCATGACTAAGCAGGGAACTGCATGGTGTGTGAGAGACCGAGACAGATAGGCATTCCATGCAGACTGAGGTTGGATATTTATTTAGTGGGTTTTGGAGGGGAAAACGAAAGGGGGGAAAGGGAGAAGGGAGAAGAGTAGAGAGAGAGGCAGAGAGGAAAAGAAACAGAGAGGGGAGAAAAGGAGAAGTTGAGAGAAGGGAGCGAGGCAGAAGAAGAGAAAGATAGAAAAGGAAGGATCTCAGACTGGAAGCAGGAAGATCCACCTGCCTCTGCCTCTGCAGTGGAGGGGGGAGTGGGTGGGGCTTGTCTCTTAAAGGCACAGGACAGACCATTACAAGGAAGACACTAAAATCTGCAAAACAAACCTAACACTAATCCCATATTATTTGTGCTCATATTTCCATAAATTGCCTTTCCCACCTAGAAATACCAAAGTTCCTCTTCCTTAAATATAAATGACATTAAAGGCTAAATTCAAAACATCCATTTGTCTCATTTACTTCAGAATATTTCATGTGTTAGATTTATGATTTAATTCCAAGCCACTCTTGACTGTCTCCTGGGTAGAGCCCATCAGAGAGAACCTAGTAGTGAAAAGGATATTTTTAAATTCATGTTCTTTCCCTATACAACAGTGATAGTGATACAAGAAGATGTCTTCTACATATCCCCTGAAGCCCAGAGGAAAGGATACAGTAGAGACTCTTGGTACCCTGTGCCAATTGGACCCAGGACCAATCCTGGGTCCAAGTAGGTTACAGAGGAGAGGGGAAGAGGCCCTAAAATCATATGTGCTGAAGGTCTTTCAAATGTTGGGAACCCTGTAGATAACTCATTTCCTCATTGTAATTTGAATCATATTAATCAAGTCAAGGGAAGAAAAGGGAGACAACATAGATGAAATTTTCCTTTTATATCACCATTAATAATATAAATAAACTGAGTGCTTATTATCAATGGCTAGATGAGGAGACTGTGGTGAGGTCACCTTGTGGACAGTTATGCAGTTACCTCACATGAGTGTGTGGCAATCATACCGAAAACAGACCTGACTGCTTTCCATTAAGTCTAGCTTGTGGGCTGTAGAACCTGTAGCCTCTCTCCAGGATAGGCACTCTGTGTCACAGTTCTGTGGGAAGGTAGATTTCTGACCCAATACTGACTAGTCAACGGACACAGCTGCCTGATGACATTTACACTGTCCAACCCTTTGCACTTTTAATTCCCTACCTCTGATTAAGACCTTGTTCAGTCTTATTTTACTACTCTCCTCTGCCCTTTACCAGGTCTGGTCACTGCTGAATCTATTGAACTTAAGTAGAGTTCATGCTGGACCCCTTTTCCTATTCAATGTTATGTTACTGATTGCAGTCTGTCCCTGCTGCTTCCGCAGGTGTCTGGCTTTGTTCATCATTCTCAAGGGCAGTTGCTAAGGAACTGAAATCCTCATCATGGTGGCTGTTGAAGGTTCTGGGATTACACTCATGAGAAATCATAAGCAAAGGCATTCTCTGTGTTTCTGAACAGAACAATCCTGCACACTGCCATGAATAAAAGTTTAAGGAAACTTCGCTGGGAAGCAATTCAGATTTATGAATTTCACATTAAATCAGCTAAGTACATCTGTTACGCTCATCATAATGGCAACTTTTGGGTAATGATTTCTTAGAATCACAAATGATGTGCAAATTCTTAGCGATTTAAGCATTTGGAAGGGCATGCATACGGCCCGGGTGATTGCCTATTATCCTCAAACACCCGGGTTGTACCATGGCCTTTGTTCTTTCATTTCAAGCCTCAGAAACTAGAAGCAGAACCTCATGTGGGGCCAAAGACTTAACCATACAAGGCATGTCTCGGCATGTGTTAGATAGCATCCCATTGTGTTTAATTCACTACTTTGCAATGTATCTAAAAAATGACTAAAAGTACTTCTCAAAGAATGAAGCAGGCAGAGTATGTGTTCAGCTTCCAGATTTGTGTCCCACATACAGCAGCGGGCCTGCTATTAGAAGTGACTATGTGACTACAACTCTCATTTCTCTTTTAACCCTTACCATGAACTTTTCATGCCCTTTACAACCTGATTTGGATGTGAGCCAGCCTCTGGAAGTATGACATTGTATTCCTGCCATATTTCTGATACAAAGTAAGGACCCAAAGTAGTTTATGGGACAAACAACCAAAAGTCCTATCACTGTCAGAGGTCAGTTATTACGAAAGACACACACACACATACACACACGCACACACACGCACACACATTCACACAGTTGCAAGATGAACTAAGCAAGAATTGCTATGGTGGTAATCAACTCCACAGTTCTGATCACAGGTTCCTTAATGCCCTCTGTGCCTAAAATTCTGAGGTGGGCAACAAAAACAAAGTGGAGACATGCAGCTTACATTTTGAAGCTGGACATGGCTCTTCATCAGGCTCTCGGACTTTGACAATGTGCTGGATGTCTTGAGGCTGTAGTTTTTCCCATGCTGTGATTCTTTCAGTTGCTCTTGGATTTGTTTAGCCTGTTTCCTGCAGATATGAATATGTGGATAAATACTTGCATAGACATATATTGTTAATTTTTTGAAGTTCTTTTCACAGTATCCATATTTGTCACATGTTAATGCTAGATAGGTAATATGAGCCACAGAGACAGTTCTTAATCCCTTTTCAACCACATCAAGAAATACCTCTGACTGGGGATAGTTTGGGATTACTCATTTTCGTAGATGGGTTCACAAACAATGACACTCTAAAAGAGAGACATGATTCCGATGTGTTGTGGTAACCTGAAGTTCCATGGATATAAGCAAGCCCTAACATGAAGTGTTCATTTATAAAATGATAGAGATTTCACAGAGAAATACCCAAAGTTAAAATCTGAAGCTAGGATTTGGCTAACATGTTGGCAAATATATATTTGTAGCTTATGCATATGTTAATGAGTATATTTTATTTTTACTTTGTTTGGAGAGTTTAAGTTACCAGAAAATCAAATAATAAAATAGCTAACTATTTTTATATGCTCCTGAAGGTCAAATCTGGACTCTGATGTAGACTAGGCAAATTGTCTACCACTGAAGAGTATATCCATTCTCCAACAGAGTTAACCATTAATGAGCTAATGCTTACACAGTAATTTGCAACATGTTTTTAAAAGTCCATTACACTCAATTTTTAAATTTATTTCCACAATAAGCCTTTGCAATGAGGCAATATTCTAAACCCATTTAATAGATGAGAATTCCAAGAAATGCACAAAGAAATGAAGTCATTTGCTGAAGGTTATTTAGCTGAGAAGGGTTTCAAACCATTCAACGGTGCTGCAACCTCTGCTCAGAATCACAGCTCAGAACAGCCAAGTCACTTGTATATGGCCCTTCAGCTTCTAAATGGGGAAGCTGAGATTGTTCTTGGATTGTGGACTCCCAAGAAATGTGCCCCTTCTGCATACATTGATTATTGTTTATACTGTTCAACGTCTATGCCAGAAGGGTGGCCCAAAGCACTCTCTGTGCAGTTTCCTTTTCCCAGGATTTCACAGCAATTATATATCAGTCCTAGACTCATAATGTAATTGCAGGATCATTTTCTAAAGCTTGCTTCTCCTGTTCTGAGCCCAGGAGAGATCCCCTGATAAAGTGCCTCTCACATAGGAAGCTTGCCAGGCAGGCAGCTCTCAGGACATGGGCTCTGCTAAGAGAGACTGACACATGAGACTGCAACCCTCCATCTACCAGTTTCGGTTTTCTCACAATTATAGTGCTTATGAATTCAACCTAAGTAATTTCCTTCAGCCCATTTCCTTTACTTAGGTTGAATTCATAAGCACTATCTCCCATGGATACCATAGCAGCTACAGGCAAAGTGTTCCTCTTTTTCTTCTTGTTACCCAGCATGCTCAGTGCTTTGGAAAGATGCTGCAGAATTGAGAACATTGCCCCAAAAGATGAAAGATTGTATTAATTGCCTCTCTCACACAACACCGGCATACTTTTTAAAGTATTTGAAAGTAATGAGCATCTTTGAATTTAAACCCCAGTGTTAAGTAGCTGTCTGTTTAAACATTTCTTTAATCTCTCCAATTATTTGTATGTATAGGGGGTGGACTTTTAGGTCTAAACCTCTCAATTGCTTTAATGCAGTTAAAATATTCTATTTCTTAAGAACGAATTTATAGCCTATTTATAAAAATAAATTCATCTCATGAACATGTAAGAAGCATAAGGCAGCCACAAAAACAGGGATTCATGTGAGAAGTAAACAGGAAATTGTAGGGGAGGGGTGCTAGCCGAAGAAATCAGCCCCAAGCAGTAAAAGGCTTAGCACAAAGCCAACAGTTACATCTATGAAATACGACAGAAACACTCTCTTTTCTGAAATCTCCTAATTCAGAAACTGGAAAGTATAAGCTTTTAAAGAAATAATATTCATAAAATGTCTGGGTGTGTTTCTTGAATCCTTTTATAATTGACCTTCTACACTGTTTTCATGCCAGCCTGACTTAGCAATATTTCAGGGTAAACGGCCTTCCATTTGGAATCTGCCTTTGGATCTTTCCCGCCCCATTCTTTCTTGGTCCTATTCTTTCACAGGTAAAAGGAGTTTGCTTGTTTGATTTTCCTTCTCCCTTTAGCAAATGAGAACAGAGGAAATGGTTAATATCTGACTGCTTTGCTGTCCTCTTTGAGAACAACCACTCTCTACAGGGTCTGTACATGTACTGTGGGGTGCTACGAGTTCAACAAAGTCAGGACCAAACTTAGCAGACTACTGAGCTTTAGGTATCTCCAGCGCAATGCTGCAGAAGGGATATGTGCAGTAGAGCCGTGGATGTGACGCAGTCTGAGTTTCTGTGGAAGCAGACCTTGGGATAGGAAGAGCGTTCTGGAATTGTATTGGGTGTGTATGGTGTCAGCACCTTTGAAAGTAGAGAAATGGGGACTGTGGGGTGGGAGAAGCTGAAATCTGGTGCTCCCTTTTTCAGAGACCTACAGTGACCTGCTGTTGTGGGTGGATTATTCAGTGCAGGTTGCCTGAGAGCAATTTCCTGTATTGCATGCTGGAAACATGAGGACAAAGACCTCCACTGCTGACGAAGACAACGGCAGCACATCAGAGTGTCCGTGTAAGCCCAGAATCCTTTATTCAGACCACAGCACATAGGAAAAACCAGGTTGTTGTAGTGTGTGTACATTTTACTGACAAATCCAATACCCGGGTTCCTCCACTATTTCCCCAATTTTTATAACTCTTCTCCACACATAAAATTTTCCTCTCCTTTCCATGATTCTGATTTTAGGGTTGAGCCATGTGTTTGATTTTCAGCTAACTACAGAATGGGGCAGCCAACCTCATCCTTCTTTCCTGGGAAGGTTCAAAGTAATGAGCACCTCCTTTAAGATTCCAGCTTCTAACTAAACCAAGTGAGCAAACGGTAAAGGCTTCAGTTAATCAATTGCATCAGCTGCAAATGGGGCCATGTGGGCTTACTGGAAATGATAATTCCTTTAAGCTATCTTTCGGCACTGCTTGAAGGATTCAGTTATCTCCCTCGGAATATTCTCTGAGTGGAAGATGTCTTCATTTCTGCCACCTCATGCTATCCACCTCAATTATTGTTTTGGTCACAATGTAGCTTTCCATGTGAGGTTGCCTGTTGGAACATCCTCCATGAATAAAGCTGTGTAAAGAGAATTTTTGAAAGCTTATAGAAAACTCCAAGAAAACAAGACAAAAGTCTTGTGACTGGTGTTCCTCCATAACACGGATTGTTCTAGGAATGTGCTTTTGTGTCCCTCCACGGTGTAGTAAATAGGAGTGGGTTTACTTCAGATTGCCCAGCATTTATTATTGTTTAAGCTCTGGTTATACACAGCTTAAAGTCATGCGACCTTTGCTTATTTGGTCTTGCTTACTCAAATACCCCCAAAGTATAAATTGTCTGAAGCCTGGAATGGAGTGAGTCCACTCCAATAGCTCCACTCTCCAGATTTATGCCGCCAACTAGAGCAGGAACAGTTGCTGGGTTAGTGGTTGATGAGGTCGCACAGTGCCAAGTGTACAAGAACAGGGTGAAAAGTCCAGAGAAGCCACATCTGAGTGGGGATGGGAAATAGAAAATAAATGACGGTGAGCATGGAGCTTTTGACTAACTGCTCTCTCTATGCAGAAGGCTATATCTCAGTCTATCAAACGTATAACTCAAGTGAACTCATTTGGAGAGCAGTGAAAAGTGCCTTAGGATCCAGTTAGAACTGGAGCTTCTAAAGCTGACAATACATACATTCATACATACATACATATATGTCTGATACATCTGTATTATATACACTACATATCCATATTTTGTGCATGAAAATTAATATCAAGCTGATTCTTTTATCTCTAATATTAGGGAAAAGGAATGCAAAATCCATGAATCCACAAGAGAAACATGTGTGTTCTAAGAGTGGACCTTCAGTTTTGATAGGAGGGAGACAGCATCTGAAATAAAATATATACTATTCATACCTGGGAATATTTTGATAAGAAATATGATTCCAGTCGGAAAGGTCTTTAATTTTTATTATTTCTATATTTATATACACTCATTTATTTATCTTTTTTCTATTCTCCAACATATTTTTACTTTATTTAATATTCATACATTTCTGTAATACATTTTGATCAAATCCACTCCATATCTCCCTGAAGCATCCTCCTCTACCCTCTTCCCACCGTTTTTCACTTCTAAGTTCATGCGCTCTTTTAACCCTCCAAGACAACTTAGTACTTCCTCTATGTGCATGGGTGTAGGACCTTCTACGGGAGCAGGAATGTAGATAACCTCTCAGGAACTGCATTCTTGAAAATTGACTCTTCTTCCCCCAGCACCCATGATTTGCCAATAGCTCCCTCAGCTAAGGCAGGTAGAGGCAGAGCATTCCAGTGGGTCATCCACCATCTGGGTCTTCTAAGTCTCCAGTGAGGAATCTGGTATTTAACAGTGTTTCCATGAAACATGCTGACTCCTCATTGTGCCCCAGCAACAGATATTGGTCTCAGAGCCCCCTTGCTGTCCAGGGAGGACTGATGGCCCTGATGTCACAAATCCTGTACTTGCCTGTTTTCATTGTTAGGATGACTATAATCAATCTTTTGCTTAAATGTTCTACAACTGTACTATGTACTCTAAGAATAAGTGATTAGTTTTGTCTTCACAGTGATTTACTTAATGCCCTGTAAATATAATATTACTACCTAATTTCTTTCTCGTATGTAGCTGTTAAAAGCCGACACTCCTAATGTCAAGCTGGGTGTGGCTTTGTGGACTAGAGTGCTGCTCTTAATTTGGTAGCCATCTAGCCTCCAAGTTCCAGAGTGGGAAGCAATGAATATTAACAACCCAAACCTCTCTGAAGTGTTCCTGATTTGAATATTAAGCAGCGCCCTTCCCAGCATCATCTCATTTAGCTCTTGCCCAAGTTCTATAAGGTAGTTCTTAATTCATATTTTGCCAAAAAAGAAAGCAGAAAGAAATAGTCCTAGCAACATGAATTGCTGGTAACTTGGAGATCCAAATGAATCTGTGGCTAGTAAAATATTTTAACCAGTGCCCTCACCTGGCCTCACTGGGGCGCCACCAGAGCAGGGAAAGTCCCAACTATGGACAGCTTTGCCATCAGCTAGAAGACTATATAAGCCAATTTAGTACTATAGTTTATAGCATACATTTAAATGAGAATTTCTGGGTGTCATAGCACCATATTTGTAATTTTCTACTTTGTTCCTTTCACAATTTAATATTGTAAAATAAATCCCCATGATATCTAGTACATGTTCTCTAAGGGCCTGTGTGTTGGCTTAGTCCCCATCTTGTCTCAGAGCAATTGGTGGAGACTTTCAGATACAGACCTATTAGAAAGTCCTCTGGTTAATGAAGGTATTCCCTTGAAAGGAGAGTGAGACGAGACACGACCCCCCTTTTTTTTCTTCACATTCTGCCAAGGGGCAGAAGGCCCTTCTCTGTTACACACTGCAGCCGTGATGTTCTGCCACACCCTGTCACAAAAACCAATGAGACCGACCGATTCTGGATGAAAACGAACAAAACTGAACCCAAAGAAGGCTTTGCAACTTCAACACCTCACCTCTTTGTTAGTGCAACAGAAGCTGACTAATACTTCGCTTGAAAAAATGCAGTGAAAGCATAACTTGAAAGTTGCAAGGGCAGAAAGTCAACCACTAAAAGCTCAGTGTTCCTGGTACATGTTTGGATATCACCATTGTCACACACGACAATAATTATAGAGATGTGGCAGAAAATGTCATATGGTGTGCTGGATAAGGGCCTGAGTAAGAAAAAAATAGATATTATCTCAAAAACTAAAGAAGGCTGAAAGTATGGACTTTAGTTACACAGTGCAATTATTGGACATTATTGTCACAAGGATACCATGGTAATATAAGATTTAATAATGGGGGCACTAGGTATAAAGTGCATAGGGATTCTCTGTACTATTATAGTAGTTCTGAAATTCTAAAATCATTTTTAAAAAGTTTGTTTAAATAATTGTCACTAATCCTGTAGTCATGCCTCAATAGTCTTTATTTAAAGTCATAATTGTAGCTCTCTTTAAAAGTTGGCATGTATGACTTACAGACAGGGGTTATAAACTGTATCTGGAAAGTGGCACGGTTTTGGAAGAGAAAGTGGACAGAAAAACAGTGGTCCAAAGAAAACAATTGGACATTGACTGAGATTTTAGACAGGCTGCAGGCGTGTAACTGGAGCTAATGTCTTAAGGCTCAAGAACCCAAGAGACTAACACTTTGATCTCCAACTCCTTTCTTCAAAGCAAAGGACATCATTTTCATTATTAATTCCATCAATGTTCATTTATAAGAAAGTAGAGTTATGAACATATAATTCCATCAATGTTCATTTATAAAAAAGTAGAGTTATGAACATATTATTATGTATATAATATACTTTTAACTCTATTTTATGAATTATAAGTTCCTTCATCTGCAGATAGTTTCTTGGCAAGTGAAATTCAGAGCATATTCTACTTCTATATCCCAAACTGTGAACCAATGCACAATTGTTAGTGTTCTCTCATTAAATGTGACTTAAATTTTATAAGTACAAGGCAAAATCTCTTTGAAAATAAACTGATACTTTTGTGGGTTTTTTTTCCTTTTTTTTTCTGGGAAAAGACTTTTCTTATTGTCAATGGTTGATAGCATTTAGGTTCATAGCAGGCAATCCCCTGACTAGTTCCTACTGAGAAGAGTTAGCCCTTTTGTGGAAGCTGCTGAGCCTTTATGAAGACAGGTGATCAAGTTGTGTAATCACTGTGTATCTGAAACCTCCCACAATGTGAATCTGAGAATGCCCTCCCCCCACATGACTGCCTACATTCACTGTGGTCCATAGAATACTCTAATTCTCTGTAGATCACTGCTGAACCAATGTGCAAAAAACCCCTCTGCTTGGAGCTGAAATTGAGACTATAAAGGAAAAGAGCTTTCTTTCAGATGTAACCTTTAATCACCAGAGAAATGGTCTTACTTGCTTTTGAAGTAGAATGCTGCACAGAACATGCCCACGATGACAATTCCAAAGACGATACATGAAATTGACAGCACCTGCCTTTGATAAACGTCTTCACTCTCTGTGAATTTGAAAAACAGAATTAGAATGGATGCTAGTGGGGTTCAGAGGCAGCAATCTCCACCCTCATACTTCTGAGCTGGTAGGGGTCTTTCAAAGCCAGCTTTTTTTTTTGTTCCTGTTGTGAATAGGAGAAAAACATGAGGAATGTATTATGATTCGGTTTCTTTGTAGAGATCTATACAGTAACCTGCTACTGCTTTTAATCATTGCCTTTTGGTATTTGTACAATCAAATAAGTAAGCACGCTTGCTCAAACATAAAACAACCTGATAAATATTATAAGTGAATTTTATAACTTCTATACATTGTAGATGCATATGTTCTGGAAACTGTGGTGGACCCAAATGAATGAACTAGAAGGTGAGAGTCTCCTTACTTTCTGGTGCCAGCAACAACTGAGTTTTTATTCTGTGGTGCTAGATCTCTGTGCTTTCTGATTTTTGTTTGGTCCTTGGTGATCTACCCATTATTCCTCTTTCGACTACTCTGATATTTCCATCACTTTATGAAAGAGATTTTTCAGTATTTATTTAAATATCATGTTTACCACATCTGTAGCCATCTTAGTGCCTATGTTCTGGCATAGTAGACAGCAGTCTCTGTACCAACGTTGTACCTTGTCTCTTGTCATTACAAAACATGCCCATTTGGTCACTTCACACTTCAGTTGCTACAATTTACACTCCAATCCTTTTCTAAAACAGGCTTAGTAAAATTCCATCTTATTAAGAGCTTTGCATAGCTTCTAGAACTTTCTCTGCAAATTCCTATCCTTTTGTTTTCATTTCTCTCTTTAAAATCGGAACACCATAAGACATGGTGGTAATCAGGAACTCATTTGCAAACGCTCTCTTCAGCTGCTCCCATGTACTTTCCCAGTCATCTATTTGGCAACATAGCCACACAAAACTTCAAGAAACTTATAACCTTCACAACAGCACCTTCATACTACACCAAGAAGACTGTGCTATCGGGCAAGTGTTTTATAAGAGATGAGGGCTGAAAGTTGGATGACTTAGGCAGGCATCAAGTCCCCAACAATGTCCTCAGCTCACTAGCTCCCATGACCAGGTTCATTAATCTACTTCAACTATAATCAAACACCTGACCCATGAAAACTTCCCTTATTCTCAGATATTTTGGTTCCTATGAAAAATGAGGCCTGTGTAGAGAAACTATTCCAACATTCTAGAGTAAAACACACACACAAACACATACACACAAAATTTAACACAATCTTTCTTACTCATTCTCTCCCTTCCTCCATTTCTTTTCAACCTCAGTTCCCCCCCCGACTAGTTTAGTTAGTGGTTCCTCAAACTTCAGTGAGCAGTTCATTCACCTTGAAAGCTACGAGAGTACAGGCCACCTTCACTTGTTCCTGGGGACTTACGGAATAGCACACCTCAGTGTGTACAGACTTTTGCTTTTGGAAAAGTCCTCAGCGCTTTTGGAAAAGCACTGTGGTGCTTTCAGACTAGGAAGCCCTTGAGAAAGCATTGAGTGGAGTGTATTCAGCATGTGACTCGCCGGCTCTTCAACACCAGGTAAGATGTGTTTCCTTGTAGTTAATGTCGATCATTAAAAATAAATAAATAAATATATAAATGAATAAGCTTAGGAAAGCCTACCAACTTTTAATGAAATTTCTCCAAAACTAGGCATAACAGAAGGAAATTCCTCACCCTAGCAAAGAACAGCTTTAGTACATGCACATACATGTAATAGAAAAATATATAGCATCATGAAACTTTGAACACTTTGACCTTAAGTGACCAATAATGTCTACTTGCACCACTTCTACTGGGCATTGTCCTATAGTCAATGTTCTAAGGGAAAAATAGAAACAAACCCATTCCATTTGAAGCAATGGATGAAAAAATTTGTCTTTTCAGATATTGTGGTCACCTGTGCAGGAAAGCTGTTGGAATCTACAAAGGAGTTAGGAACATTGGTAGGTGAACTTAGCATGTTTATAGTACACAAGGATGGAAGGAAAAAAATTATTGTACATGTATTTAGTAGAAACAAAATAAGAGGAACACTGTCTTGGAAAATAATAGGAATATAAACACTCAACATGAGACCTGAACATAAAATATAAGCCAATCTCTCATGACTTAAAATAAATACCCAAAGATTGAGATGGCAATTTTGAATAAATTCTATTCTGATAATAAATTCTCAGAAAATTTAAGAATGATAAAAAGTATCCATGGCAAGGGGATTTGAATTGGAAAGGAAGAAGCCAAACATTCAATATTTGCAGATGATATGATAGTGTACATAAGCGACCCCAAAAACTCTACAAAAGAACTCCTACAGCTGATAAAGACCTTCAGTAATGTGGCAGGATACAAGGTCAACTCCAAAAAATCAGTAGCCCTCCTATACACAAAGAATAAAGAAGCAGAAAGGGAAATCAGAGAAACATCACCTTTCATGATAGCCACAAATAGCATAAAGTATCTTGGGGTAACTCTAAAGTGAAAGATCTATTTGACAAGAACATTAAGTCTTTGAAGAAAGAAATTGAAGAGGATACCAGAAAAGGGAGTATCTCCCATGCTCTTGGATTAGTAGAATCAACATAGTAAAAATGCCAATTCTACCAAAATCAATCTATAGATTCAATGCAATCCCAATCAAAATCCCAACAAAATTCTTCACAGACCTTGAAAGAACAATAATCAACTTTATATGGAAAACCAAAAAACCCAGGATAACCAAAACAATCCTATACAATAAAAGCACTTCCAGAGGCATTACCATCCCTGACTTCAAACTCTATTACAGAGCTACAGTAATGAAAACAACTTGGTATTAGCATAAAAACAGAGATGTTGTCCAATGGAATCGATTGAAGACCCGGATATTAACCCACAAACCTATGAACAATTCATATTTGACAAAGAAGCTAAAATTACACAATGGAAGAATGAAAGCATCTTTAACAAATGGTGCTGGCATAACTGGATGTCAACCTGTAGGAGAATGAAAATAGATCCATATCTATCACCATGCACAAAACTCAAGTCCAAATGGAGTAAAGACCTCAATATAAAGCTGACCACACTGAACCTGATAGAAGAGAAAGTGGGAAGTAGCCTGCAATACATGGGCACAGGAGACCACTTAGGATATATACCTATATCCTATGTAAAACCCCAGTGGCACAGAAAATAAGAGCAACAATGAATGAAGGGGACCACCTGAAACTGAGAAGCTTCTGTAAAGCAAAGGACACAGTCATAAAGACAAAAAGGCATCCTACTGAATGGGAGAAGATCTTCACCAACCCCACATCAGACAAAGGTCTGATCTCCAAACTATATAACGAACTCAAGAAACTAGACATTAAAATGCTAAGTAACCCAATTAAAAAATGGGGTAAAGCTCTGAACAAAGAATTCTCAACGGAAGAAATTCAAATGGCCATAAGATACGTAAGGTCATGTTCAGCTTCCTTAGCGATCAGGGAAATGCAAATCAAAACAACTTTGAGATACCATCTTACACCTGTCAGAATGGCTAAAATCAAAAACACCAATGATAGCCTATGCTGGAGAGGATGTGGAGAAAGGGGAACACTCATCCATTGCTGGTGGGAATGCCAACTTGCGCAACCACTTTGGAAATCAGTGTGGCAGTTTCTCAGGAAATTGGGAATCAACCTACCTCAGATTCCAGCAAAACCACTCTTGGGAATATACCCAAGAGAAGCCCAATCATACTACAAAAGCATTTGCTCAACTATGTTCATAGCAGCATTATTTGTAATAGCCATAACCTGGAAACAACCTAGGTGCCCCTCAATGGAAGAATGGATCAAGAAAGTGTGGAATATATACACATTAGAGTTCTACTCAGCAGTAAAAAACAATGACATCTTGAATTTTGCGTACAAATGGATGGAAATAGAAAACACTATCCTTAGTGAGATAACCCAGACCCAAAAAGATGAATATGGTATGTACTCACTCATTAGTGGACTCTAGCCATAAACAAATGACAGTAAGCCTATAGTTCACAACCCTAGAGAAGCCAAATAGCAAGGTGAACCCAAAGAAAAACATATATAGATCCTCCTGGAAATTGGAAGCAAACAGGATAGCTGGGAAAAAGTTGGGAGCACAGGGGTTGGGGTAGGGGTGGGGGTTGCGTTGGGGGAAGGGGAGAGGGGGAAGGAGAAGGGAAGGACTGGGGAGAGCTTGGAGGAGTGGGAGGGTGGAGATGGAGGAAGGGCAGATATTGGAGCAGGGAAGAAGATATCTACATTAAGGGAGCCATTTTAGGGTGGGCAAGAGACTTGGCTATAGAGGGGATCCCAGGTGTCCACAGGGATGTCCCCAGCTAGGTCCTTGGGCAGCAGAGGAGAGGGTGCCTGAACTAGCCTTGTCCCATAATCACACTGATGAATATCTTGAATATCACCATAGAAATTTCGTCCAATGGATGGAGATAGAGACAGAGACCCACAGCCACTTCAGAGCAATGGACTGAGCTCCCAAGGTCCAGTTGAAGAGCAGAAGGAGGGAGAAGATGAGCAAGGAAGTCAGGACTGCGAGGGGTTGGTCCAGCCACTGAGACAGTGTGCCTGATCTAATGGGAGCTCACCAAATCCAGCTGGACCAGGACTGAACGAGCATGTGATCAAACTGGACTCTCTAAATGTGGCTGCCAGTGGGGACGGACTGAGAAGCCAATGATAATAGCACTGGGACCTGTCTCTTCTGCATGTATTGGCTTTTTGGGACCCTAGTTTACTTGGATGCACATCTTCCTAGGCCAGGATGGAGGGGGGAGGGCCTTGAACTTCCCACATGTCAGGTTACCCTGCCCTCTCTTAAGGATGGAGGGGGAGGGAGGAGTGTTAGTGGGGGAGCCGGAGGGAAATGGGAGAAGGGGAGGAAGGGTCAATTTTTGAATGGAAAAATAAAAAAAAATTTAAAAAAAGCAGCTTGGGGAGGAGAGGATTCCTTTGGCTCTTGCTCCCTCATCACTGCTTCTCAATGAAGGTAGTCGGGACAGGAACTCAAACAGGGTTTTAAGGAACATGGAGACAGGAGCTGGTACGGAGGCTATGGAGGGGTACTGCTTACTGGCTTTCTCCACATGGCTTTCTTGGTCTGCTTTTTTTTTTATAGAACCCAAGACCACTAGCCCATGGATGGCCCCACCCATATTGATCATGAGTTTACAAAAATTGCCCTTCAGGCTGGCCTACAGCCTAATCTTATGGAGACATTTTCTCAGTTGGTGGTTCCTTCTCTCCAATGATTCTAGCTTATCTTATTCTTAGCCTACCCAAGAACTGTTTTACCTTCATGTATGCCAGTGAACCACATAATGCCTACAGTGGCCAGAAAAAGTCATAGGATCCCCTGAAACTGGAATTAAAGATAGCTATGAGCCACCATGTGAGTGCTAAGAGTTGAACCCTTAGCTGCTAAGGTATCTTGCTGGCCCCACTGTAATCACTCTTAATACTCTGCTATCTCTAGTCTCCCGGAAACAATAACAGGTAAGACTTGATGAAATTTTCTGTGCACCTTGTAGGTGCATGTCTGTCAGAGTATTAGATCAGCACAGATAAATAACCAAGCCATCTCAATAGGAACAGGTATTTTTAATGAATGAAAAAGGGGGGAAACTCACGCTACTCACGCCAAAGTCCTATCCGTCCAGCGAACACTGCATGGAGAGAGCGAGCACACCTGTGTTCTCTCGATTTTCTACCTAGGGTCCAAGTGGCCACACCCCAACTTGATGTGATTGGTTAATGGCTTTTTCCCCATCATCTCCCCCTCCCCCTTTTGTCTAAACAAGATCAATCCAAACCCAACACAGCTATATCCAATAGGAACAGACACCAAATACAAAATTACAAACAATAAACAATATTAAGTAAGGAATGCATTAACAAAAGTTTTAATAAACATTTTATTTTAAGGAGTCTAACTATTGTATTGAAATTAAGTTTGGCAAAATTGTGAGGAAGATAACTATAATTATTTAATCTTTTTTTTTTTTGCAGTATTGAAGGTACTATTTATTTTAGGTAAGATATACCCTTGAGATTCTAAGGTTCAAAATTCTCAGTTTCAATAGGGTCCTCCCGCACATCCCCATTTTTTTTTTTTAGAGTTTTTTTTTTGTTTTTTTTTTCTTTTTAAAATTTTTTTTCCATACATTGTTTTGTTTTATTTTTTCCATTCAAGAACATATGATCAAACCAGACTCTCTGAATGTGGCGGCGAAAGTTGGCAGATGGAGAACCCACAAACAATGACACCAGGACCTATCTCTTCTGCATGTATTAACTTTTTGAGAACCGAGTCTTTTTGAATGCACTCCTTCCTAGGCCAGTAGGGATGGGGGTGGGCCTTGGACTTCCAACAGGGCAGGGCACCATGCCCTCT